>JBDJHY010218895.1:0-11245 GCA_039654485.1 Withania somnifera | reverse complement strand
CTATTCGAGACAAAGACTTAACTCCTTTTATAACTTGACAAAGAGATTCAATTAATTACAAGTCCCTGTGGGTACGACATCTAGCTCGAAAGAGCTACTGTATTACTTGTACGATTGCGTACACTTGCGTGTGTGTTTGGACGCAACAATAATTCGATAAATGTACTGGTGATTTTGTGGTAAAATCGGGCATGATAAATTTAGAAAGCTTTTGAAAGAGAAAAAAAACTAGAGAATTTCTTTAGGGCCAGTTGTTTTGGGCTCTACTTGATCTCCCTGAAGATAATATTGTAAGGTTTCAAATAACCATGGTCTATGATCTTCTCAAGACGAGAATAATGTTTAATGACGTGGAAAAGAAGGAGGATGAAATTTAAATTAACTACTGTAACATGCTAGTTTGTTTTAGCATGAAAGAATTTTCCATATTTACTAGGATAATATGCCATCCTACTTTTCTTACTCTTTCAACTATGACACTCAAGAAAGTACCCCACACAGCAAAGAAATTTCCAACATCCAACAAAACAACGAAACGCAAAGACAAGCAAGTTGATGATGATGAGTTGATCTCCATTATTAGAAAGAGATACAAAAATAATGATTTTCTTAAGGATTTGGAGTCCAAGAATATATCTAAGAACCACAAGGAGTCATTGTGCTTAGTTTAATTTGTGCATGTCATTCTTATTGCCAAAGACACTAATTAAGTTATATCATCTGGCTTGATAAAAAATTTTACAAAGTGTTAATGAATTCAAAAACTACCCATGGGATTATGAAAGCTACATGTTGACTGTCAAATATCTGTTGGAAGAGTTGACGACTAAGATAATCAACTTATAAGACTTTTCTCGGGCTTCCACCGTAAATTTCTAATTTTCTTCTTAGTATTTCATTTTATTTTAATGAATAATTATTTTAATTTATTATTGACATCATATGTTTAGGCTTGAAAATTTAAATTCATTCCTCACCTATGGAAACAAGTCAAAGACTACCCAAATGAGGTTTCTTATCCAAGAATTCTTAAATGGTTAACTGAAAAAAATAACAAGAAAGTCAATGTTGCTGATCTTTTTATCATGTTTGATAATAAGTATGTCAATCTTATTTTATATTGATTAATTTTATTTAATTTTCATCTGCAAAATTTAGTGTTTTTGTCATCTGTTGCAACAGATGGATAATCTGTTGAATTCAGTTTTTACCTCAGTTTAGAAGTAGAAGATGAATCCAAAAAATTCTTGATCTATTACAACAAATAATTAATCGATTGGATTTAGCTTCTGCCTTAGTCTAAAAGCAGAAAGTGAATCCAACAGATTAATGATCTGTTACAACAGATTCCTTATTTGTTGTAATAGATGATTCATCTGTTGCAACAGATGACTAATATGTTGGAATGTTCTTCTAGATTGAGGTAAAAGTTGAATCCAATAGATTAGTCATATGTTGTAAAAGTTTATTAATGTAGAAATTAATATTATTTTTATTATATAGGCATCATTATTGTATAAATCAATTTCTATTATAGATTGTGCATCTACGGTTTATCTCTACCGAGTTAGAGTTGCAGAGGCCATTCTTTGTTACTCTAGGGCTTGTAAAAATTATACCCGACCCTATAATTGATATGATTAAAGAGGAAATTGGATGGGTTAACAACCATTAAAAGAGAAGAACTCGGGGTTGGGATTGATGGTGAGGATATTTTTAGGGTTGTTGGCGAGGATGTTGGTGTTGTTACCAAATATGTTGGTGTTGCTGAAGCTGGTGTTGTTCGTGAGGTTGCCACTGCTGTTGTTGGTTGTGGTGATTTTGTTAACGATTATGGTAGGCTCCGTGATGATTTTGATGAGCATCGTAGTGTTGGTTCTCATATTGAATATAGTGGTGGTGTTGGTTGATTTGGTGGATTCACCCCCTCAAAGTGAATTTGTTAAAAGACAATAAGTTATTAATGTTAGCACATCCAATGTGCCTTGTTCTTCTTGTCAATGTTATTCTTGCAAAAAAAAGAAATGATGAATTAGTTAACAACATTAAGACATTGGCTGAATTTGTACAGAATCTGACATCTAAGAGGGGTGTAATAACATCGAAAAAGTATCCGAGCCCTATACTCCTTTACAACTCAAGGTGAAAAGGAGAAGAAGAGTAATTTTACAAACTGTGCCAGCTGCTAAATCTAAAAGATCCACTACTTCACCTCCTACTGATGTTGGTCCATTGAAAAAAATATAAACCTCTACAAAATCATAAATACCACCAGGAGGAAGGAACTTGAAAAAATAATGGAAGGAAAAAAAGAAAATCAGGTCAGTACTTACTGTATAAGCTTGGGCCAAATGATTTTAAAACTATGACTTGTATGACTGAATGGTGGCTGGACTCTGTAAATTTTATAATCTTCAACAATATTTGTTTATATTTATATTATTTCAACAAATGTAGAAATTTATTACAATAGATTGCACATCTGTTACCTGTGTTATAGTAGTTACAATTGTTGCAACAGATTCTTAATTTGTTGAAGAAATTATGGAATCTATTACAACAAATACCTAATCTATTGCAACATATGTCATTTATTTTAACTTTTTTAATATTTAAATACAAAAGTGACTAACTGTAGATTCTTTTTATTTCAGTATATTGATAAAATTATATTGTTGATGAGGATGAGGCATATAAAATTTTTGGAGTACTATGCTTGTACTGATATAATTTTAGAGTCTTAACTTCTTTAATAATTTTAGTAAAATATATAAAAAATTATGCGATGAAGCAAAAACTCCAGGTGGATAGCCTCTATAGCAACTTATTTGTCAGTTTAAGTGGAATGGTGACATGCTTGATTATTGTAGAAAAAAAAAAGACCCTACATAGGTGGCTGCACATGGTTTGATGCTAAAAGGATCTTAACCATGATAAACATGGAGGTGAAACATTTTAAGACTCTTGAGATCTTGATCGAGAAGGGAGTTAGAAATATTTATGATTGCAACCTCTTTTTTTTGGAGATTATGCATTCTTCTGCCATATTGAGAGTATTTTGGAGCTGTTCCTAGAGTTGTTGAAGAAAAGTGGCATGTTTAAACACTTGCCTAAAAATTTTCTCAATGAAAGATAGAGTTTTTATGGATGATGGAGGAGCTTCTCCGAAATGACACCGGTGCTACTTGTTCTTCTTATTCGTTTGCATTTATTAATCATTTATTGATCGGTACTAGTGTTAAAACTCTGAAAACACTATTGAATGACAATATTGTAGCAAAAATGCAATGAGTCTGGGCTATTGCTGTAATGAACAAGGAGTTGGTGCCATAAGAAGTTTGAATTTGGTGGTGTTGGGTTGTTTTATTGAATTTGGAGAAGTTGAGTTGATGGAACAAACAAATAATTTTATTTTTGTCTTTCTTTATTATATTAATATGACTTGTGTTGTATAATGAATATTTTCTTTCATCTTTATGTTATTTATGTTGGTTTAGTTATGTATAGCTTGTCTATGAATTTCAAAAAGACTACATAATTTGTTGAAACAGATCACAACACATTGCATATCTGTTGAACATAATAAAAAGATTAGAGATTACACATTTGCTGTAAAAAATTGTGTAATCTGTTAGAAAGAATCAAAAAGATGTTAAATTAGTTACAACAGATTATACATCTGTTGCAATTAATAGGTTAATTTGTTGGAAAAAATTAAATAAATATTGAACAAAAGATTAAAAATCTGTTGCAACAGATGTTAATCTGTTGATAAAAAACAAATAGTTGTTGAATTAATAACAATAGATTGTATATCTGTTGCAACAGATAGTGTTAGATGTTGACAAAAATCAAATAGATGTTGGATTAGTTACAACAGATTGTACATCTATTGCAACAGATAGTAGATTTGTTGTGTATATATTAGAACAAATAGTGAAATTTGTTTAAGCATGAACATATTATTTGATGACTAAACTAAGATTAAATAACATTTTTGGTCACTTAGCATGATTGAATGAAGTAGTTTATATCAATTTGTCACTCAATTTAGTATTACTAGACTTAGTTGATTATCTAAACAAATGAATTACTAGCTAGTTCATTAGGTATTACACATGGACATATTATTTGATGACTAAATATGATTAAATAACATTGTTGATCACTTTGAATGAAATAATTCACATCAACTTATCGCTCAGTTTAGTACTACTAGACTTAGTTGATCATCTAAGCAAGTGAATTACTAGCTAGTTCATTAGGTGTTAAACATGAATATATTATTTGATGACAAAACTAAGGTTAAATAACATTGTTGATCACTTAAAATGATTGAATGAAGTAGTTCACATTAACTTATCACTCAATTAGTACTACTAGACTTAGTTGATCATCTAAACATGTGAATTACTAGCTAGTTCATTAGGTGTTAAATATGGACATATTATTTGATGACAAAATCAAGGTTATACAACATTGTTGATAACTTAAAATGATTGAATGAAGTAGTTCACATAGAATCTATTTTGATAACCCCAACAGAAGAATGAATTTGTTGTAACAGATTCATAACCTGTTGCAACAGATTTATAATCTGTTTGATTATCCCTAACAGATATTATATCTATGGCAATAGATTTATAATCTGTTTGATTATCCCCAACAGTTATTGTATCTTTTGCAATTGATAGAGAATTTGTTGCAATAAATTCATAACTTGTTACAACATATTTATGATTTATTTTTTATTATATCAATAGATATTGTATCTGTTGAAACAAAATAGAATTTTTTTTGAAACAGATTCATAAATTGTTACCAGAGATTTATAATATGTTCAATTATTTTCAACAGATAGTGTATCTATTGCAACTGAATAGAAAATTCATTGCAATAGATTCATAATCTATTGCAACAGTTTTGTAATCTTTTTTTATTATCCCCAACATATATTGTATCTGTTGCAACATATTCATAACCTGTTGCAACAGATGTATAATCCATTTTTTACTTCCAACAGAAGTTGTATCTGTTGCAATAAATTCGTAATCGATTGTAAATATAATATATTTAATTTTTTTACTTTAATTGATCACTACTTTCGAAAAACTAGACTTAATTGATCATCTATCATGACCAATACTAGCAAATTCATTAAGTGTTGAATATGGACACGTTATTTGATGACTAAACATGGTTAAATAACATTGTTGATCACCTAGAATGGTTGAAAGGAGTAGTTCATATCAACTTATCACTCAATTTGGTTGATCATCTAAATAGATAAATTACTAGCTAGTTAATCAGGTGTTAAACATTGACATATTATTTGGTGACTAAACCAAGGTTAAATAACATTGTTGATCACTTAGCATGATTGAATGAAGTAATTCACATCAACTTATCATTCAATTTATTACTACTAGACTTAGTTGATCATCTAAACAAGTGAATTGCTAGCTAGTTCATTAGGTGTTACAATTGGATATATTATTTGATGACTAAACATAGTTAATAATATTACTGATCACTTAGTATGATTGAATGACGTAGCTCACATATAATTTGTTTGATAACCCCCAACAGAAGAATGAACTTGTTGCAACATATTTATAATCTATTTGATTATCCCCGACAGATATTGTATCTGTTGCAACAGAATATGAAATTTATTACAACAAATACATAACCTATTGCAACAGATTTATAATCTATTTGATTATCCCTAACAGATATTGTATTTTTTGGAACATAACAGGAAATTTATTGCAACAGATTAATGACCTTTTACAACAGATTTATAATAAATTTGATTACTCCCAACAGAAGTTGTATCTGTTGCAATAGATTGAAGATTATTTGAACTGAAGTACAGTCTGTTCAATTTATTTTCAGTAGTTAATTAATCATTACAAACATAGTAGAAATTCATAACAAGTTAAAAATATATTATATAAGTAAATCAAGTTCACAAACATCATCAACAATATCATAAAAATTAATTTTAGAAAAACACCACAAATAATATGAATATTACAACATCATGGAGAAGAAGAAAACAAAGTAAATTTAACAACCATGGAGCATTACGGTTTGCGCATTTGGTTCTTTTGTAGCCAAGAAATTTGCATATAGAGCACTTAATTTTTTCTCTTTGAAAAATGATTCTCCTATTCCGGTCTCCCTTTTTTTGCCTTCTTCACGATTTAATTTTTCTTGGATAAATATATGGAGGAGGTATTTATCTCTCTAAAATCTCCAAAGGAACATTACAAGAATTTTCAGGAGGGACGGGATAAATTGTCTCACAATATACAATCACGTATCTCTCCACTATATAATATGAAGATGAATACTCATAAATAGGCCTTCCAAACTCTTCACTATACTTGATTCAGAGAGTTTCCATTGCATGTGGACAAGAAATTTTATCCAAGTCAAAAATTCTACATGTAAAAGATTTTTCTTGTAAATCGACGTAGAAACTTCATCATGATAAGTGACCCTAAACTTGTGGATAAAAATTTGATGGGTCAACAACTTATTCCCCAAGTTGATGAACTTTGATAATTTTCTTTTAAAATAAGAAACAAAGATGGTTGATGAGTTGACAAACTCTATTCGCCTCTCATAAAACTTTTTTGCAAACCTCCTATTTATTTCATTAAATAAAGATACAATAGAAAATTCTCTTTCAACGTCAAATATTGAATTGATCGACCCAACAATGTTTTTAGTCATAATATTATACCTATATTCTGTAAGATACGAATTTAAAATAAACTCAAATACCACACTAAAATTTATAATATTATACCTATTTTTCGTGCAAAATGCCCTGCTCCATTTGTCTAACCCAATGCATTCAAGATGTTTGGGGTACCATATCTCTTATCTTATTGAAATGATCATTGAACTCATATATATAGTAGGTTTTTCTGCTTTATAAAAATGTAACACAATCTTGAATTGTAAAAATTATTTTGAATTTTTTTTTCAAGGTGCCTTATACAACAACCATAATGAACTGCACGGTAGGCAATTAGCCATCTTTTGGATACTTGGATGCCTATTAAAATTTATGCACAACTCATCAGTATCATCTACAAAGCTTCTTGTTTGTTCAAAAAAAAATTTGTACGACTCATCGCACTCCTTGTCTACAACACAAAACGCCATGGGAAAATATGTTTCTCCGCAACTTGTGCTACAGTTGACAACAAAACTCCTTCATACTTGCTTCTTAAGAATGTCCCATCAACAACTATGACTTTACTCATTTGAAAAAAAGCAAGAATCCAAGCCGAAATGTCGTCTTACTTTCTGGATTTACGACCGATGCATATAATCGTACGCATCAAGAACTGCATACCTATGCTCATGTATTCCCCTAATCAAGGAATGTGAAATCTCTATGCCCTTATAACTCTTTTAATAACATACCTTAATACCCAAATTTGTGCGGAGTTAGTTATCCATGTCTTTTGTAAATGGGCTTTTACCCTCGGGGAACCTATCTTTAAAGTATGTTTCTATGACTTTAGCTGTGGCATGCAGATTATACCTTTTAATATGGTCTAAACCACATGCGTGATACTTCACATAGATTCTAATACAAAATCTCTCATAACTTATGAGTTTCACAGCCCTTAACCACCACTTGCACTCCGGGTGTGCACATCTAAAATAATAAACAGTGCTCGAATCATCTTCTTAAGTCAAAAAAAATTTCAAGCAAGCCATTTTCAATAAGGTTGTCAGTTCTTCCTTATTCTTATATGACACTCCCTTATAAAAACTTGTTTCATCATCTTGAACATGGGTAGACCGTGATGATTGACAACTACCCACTGTATTTCTACCATTCACGGGTGTAATGTAGGTGTAGAAATTTGGTCATCCCCACAATCCAACAATTTCTAATTTATCCCCACTTTGTTCAACATCAGGAATATCAATATCAATCCCATCTAATTCATCATTTAACAAATCTTGTTGGTCTTGTGGTGAATTCTGATTCTCTATCAAATTTTCAACCACGTACACTCGTAAAATAGGCCTAGATGCATCACTCAAATATGTACGCAAACGAACTTGATCGATTATCTTAACATTCAAGACCCTTTGATTTTCAAAACTACTATGCGTGTAACTGATAACAAGATCTTTCAGTTGAGTACTTAGTTCACAATAACTAATGATTGACTTCACAAAATCATCATAATCAACATCTCTTGGGACAGTTATCGTTATGTCTCTAACATGTCACCACTCTTCCAATGCCAAATAAATCGACTTTCCTTCTCGATCCATTCACCATGACAATCAACTCATATTGTTATTGAGTCCTCCATTAATAATACCTAAACAAACATTGTTTAAAAAATATTAATCATAATAATATAGTAAATTAAGTTACAAAAATATGAATCCAACAAATTACGTATCTGTTACAACCAATAATGAATCTGTTGGATACAGCTCTGGTTCTAAATAGAACCAAAACATGTATCCAAAGGATTCATTATTTGTTACATAGATCACTAATCTATTGGATGCATGTTGCAGGACTAGACAGAACCGAAGTTACATCCAACAGATCATATAATAATTGCAACAGATAGGTAATTTGTAGAATGCATGTTTTGGCTATTTTTCTTGTAATATGCACCCAAAAGATTAACTATATATGTAACAGATATATTATCTGTTGCAACAGATGTGTCATCTGTTGCAAAAGACAATGAAATATGTTGGATGTATGTTCAGCTTTTGTCCAGGTTTGCCAGAAGATATATCCAACATATATGCAATATATTGCAACAGATTAAATATATGTTGGATTATAAAAATGAAAACTATCCAACAACGGTTATAGTTTGTTGTTGTTAACTACAACAGTTGTTGGAAACGCAAGTGCAAATTTTTGAAAAGCGAGTAACTATACCCAAATGAAAAATTGAACTAAAACAACATTATTTACTTACTAAATCAGCTTTGGAGTAACTCTCATTACTATACAAATAAAATTTGGTCTAAAAACTCTCTATAAATTGAAGTAGCAATAAAACAAAAAATGCACCAGCAATAGAAACAACAACAACGACGACAATGGAGGCTCTAAGAAGAAGAAAAAAAAAAGAAGAAACAGGAACAAAGGGGAAAAGGGCGCAACACAATCGTTTCCCTCCCTCCATTGTAGGTAAATTAGGGTTGTACAAAGATGGATCAAAGTGTTTAAAAAAAAACTTGTGGGCAAGTCTTTCAACTCATTAATTGTTAATCTAATTTTTATCACCTTTACTCAATTAAAATAACTTATGTCACTTCAACTCAATTTTTAAATTTTTTAATTTTTTTGTTTCCCTTAATTCGAAACCCCGACATACTTCCTCTTGCTTGTCAGCCCCACCGCTTCAGACCACTATCTGGGGATACTTATACGTAAAATATAAGAACAAAAAAATCAGTATAATATTAATAAGAGTAAACGGTGCACTTGATTTTTTTTAAACATAAATACGTATATAAATAATTTATTAATTACAAAGAATTATATTCTCCAGTTCAACAAAATAAGACTCGGACCTCTGCAAAATAAATTTCCAAGATATCTGTTCATACAATTTCTGATGCATACTTCGGGGGAACTATAAAAACACAGTTCTTTTTTCAATAATCTTCTATCTTGGCTCCTTCATTAGTTAAAGCATTTGCCACCCTGCTTGGTTTATTTAAAGGGCTAGAAATCTTAATAATTTTCCTTTTGTGTGTGATTTAGTGATGTACCTATATTCACTTTTATAATTATATATTTTATTAAAAATATCGAATACAAAAAAATAATTAAAAAGTACTTCACTTATTTGTATGAAAAATAGATTCCCCTATATTGAACACACCATTAATAAGCCTTCTCTTTTCAGGTAAACAGAAAAAGTCGTGGTATTTTTACAACAATTAAATTGACACATTAGTCCTTATTTTTTTGTCAAATGTGTCACTCGTGTTTTATTCCATCCTTTCATTTCAATCTTATTATTCTAAGTGAAAATAACATCATATTATTATGATAAATAGGCTCCCGTTTAATCATAAATTTTAAAGTTAAAATTCGGTGATTGAAAATTTAAGTTTTAAAATTACTTTTTGAAGAAGTATTTTTTACCTTTAAAGAACTTGAAGCTTAGAGAACTTGAAAATTCAACTAATTATGATCAAATAAATATTTAACATAGTCTTTTT
The DNA here is from genome assembly GCA_039654485.1 of Withania somnifera. Classification (NCBI taxonomy): domain Eukaryota; kingdom Viridiplantae; phylum Streptophyta; class Magnoliopsida; order Solanales; family Solanaceae; genus Withania; species Withania somnifera. The sequence goes on along the minus strand of JBDJHY010218895.1, from coordinate 997 downwards.
AAAAATTATGACCAAACGTCAGCATAGTCAAGCCTCCTGAAGTGGACAATTTAGTGATGAAATGCTAGGATTTAAACGACATAATAATTTAAGCTCAATGCCATTAGTTATCGTTATTTTGATAAGTTTTATCTACCTTAATTATATTTATTCAACATTATCTTTACTTAACGTGTACAACTATTAATTCATTTTATACCATGCAAAAAATAACAACCGCGAGCAATCATATAATTTTGGCATGATAGGAACTTTATTAAAGAGAACAATAACAAAATCTTACAATTTACATAATCAGTGCATACATTAATTATACAAGCTAAATTTTGTAAAACGAAGACGCACTATGATACTTTCTATTTTATCAAGCTCATGCAAATTTCTCAAGTGTTTTGTTTGGTATTAACGTGAATAAGAAAGCAATTAAAAAAACAAACAAGAGGAAATCAAAGTTGCCTACTCTTTTTCCCCTTCTCTTTCATTTTTGCCACGAAAACATATCCCTAGTAATAAGAAACAGGTGATGTAATAATGGGCCGAGAGGAAGAGAAAGGCTAGGTTGAACATGTAAAATCGCAATTCATTTGGGAAGAACTTAAAATAACCTATTCAGTGAAATTCTACTTGGCCAGTCAACCCCGGGAAGTCGAAGCCCCATCCTGGATCCTTTCAAAACCTTGATGTTTCTTCTTCCTTTTTCCTCTTTCCTCTTGTTTGTTTTCCTGTTTTGGCAGCACATCATCAACACTTGATTTGTCCTTCCATTCCATCATTACCAAACAAATATTATTTACTCATACCAAAAAAAAAAAAGCTCCTATTAATTATCGACACATCATTTAATCCCATGTACAAATGGATTAGGATACACATACCACATTTTGATTTCAATGGGTTTTTCAATTATTAAAATTAAACTAAATCAAATATAAATAGATATTTATTAGTATGGTTATTATTGATTTTGGTTCGAAGGTACGATTTTGAGCCATGCATA
>JBDJHY010218877.1:0-11246 GCA_039654485.1 Withania somnifera | reverse complement strand
TCATGTTAGTATTTCATATTCATCTTCTTTGTTGAGTGACCAATTTCCTTATGATCATTATCTTTATTCACTTGATTTTATTAAAAGGAAAGATTGGCTTGGTTTTAAGGACGAAAATTCTTGAGAAGATACTTTATTGACTAACCCATTTGCTAACCCTCAAGATTTGAGGAAATTGTTGGGTTTTTCCCCTATGTATTTGATAGGTTCAAATTCGATGAAGAATCCTTTGAAGTTAGGGAGAATAATATGAACTAACATGGGGATATTATTGACAACTCAAAGAATGGAGGCATTTCTCAAGATACAAAAGTTATAAATTCTTCAAGGATGACTTTGATGACATTGAAGGTCTTGTTTTGTGCTTCTCGAGATCAATATCATATTTGGTTCTTTTCAAGGGTAAATAGGAATACTCAATAGCAAAGGAGATCTTGATAGCTTTTTCATAAAATGGGTAGCCTGCCGAATGAGGGACAAGACATCTAAGAGGATGCCCAAGGAAATATATGACGTCTATGAGGTCGTCCAATAAAGAATGGGCCATCCAGGAGGCTTCCCAAGCAAGGACGGGACATTTTGAAAGCCTTCAAGGCAAGTACAGACCATCTAAGTGGCCTCCCAAGAAAGGAAGGGTTGTCCAGGAAGTCGCCCAACCAAGGGAAGATTGCCCTCATATATGTCTATTGGTTGTTTGACTGGTTTATGTAAGGCTTCTTATATAAAGGTCATTTAGTCTTGTTTTACTACTTTGGGGCTAATAAATGTATTACCTTAAGCCCTAGTCTATATATAGTAAGTTTTAGTATTTTTTTTAATAGTTTTATTATTGATGAATATTAAATTCTTCTCCTGTGAGAGAATGATAGCTTTGTTCAAGCCATTGTCGATTTGGGTTTGATAAGTGAGGCTTCTTAGGATATCAACTCCTAGATGTCTACTTGATCGGTTTAGTGTTTGTATACTTTAGATTAAGGGTATTGGTTCTTTATGATCAATGTTCTTAATCCTCTTATACTTATGTCTAATTTTATAGATTGAGGGTTCTCTTGGTAATATGATGGGAGGTCACACTCTTTAGGGTTGGTTTCCATTTGTTTACTCTTGATTATGTTTAATCATCTATCTATCACCTATCTATATTTTATCCTGTTTTTCTTCCACATTTAATTTCATATCATTTGTCGAAATCAAACACCATCCACTCCGTGTGACTTTAGAACCATTTTGACAATTCTGTCAAAAATCCATCTTGAAGACAAATAAATAACCCAAATGGCCGGTAAATCATCCTTTTGGTGGATAAATTGACAATCGCTACCTCTATATATATTCCATTCTCACAATATTTCTCACAATTTATTCAGCATTTCACTTTCCTTGATATTCCAAAGCTAATTAATCTTAGTTGAAGGCCTTGTTAAGGTTTTAGTCCATAAAAACTTACTTTGGTGGTTCTACGATTATCTCTATTGGGAATTTTTTTTTCTCTTTTCTTCACGTTTGTATATTTTAATATTTTTGGCAATGTTTCTTCATTTTCTACTGTTGGTTTGAACTTGATTTTGTATCGTACGTTGTATGAGCTATGGTTCTACACATTCATAGAAATGTTTTATTTTTTCTATCTATGAGGGTTCACAGACATGTTTTTAGTTTGGATTTCGATCCTACTATTTCTATTGCAATATGGATCTTGTTTATTCCTCTTGATTTGTTGGTTTTATTTTTTCTAGTCTCCTTCAGTACTGAGCATATCTATTACTCTCAGTTTCTTCTAGCACTATTCTCAAGGTTTCTCCTACTCCAGGTAGGCTATGGTCTACTCTCTTTAAATTTGGTATTAGTATTGTATAATTACTATAAAGTGCCATCTCGGAGCTGGGAATTTCTAGTTGGTATGCCATTATTTGTACAATTCTAGCCTATGGACTTTTTAGATGTTTTGTAGTTTGATTACTTACACTTGGCTACGTATCCCTACCTATGTGATTGACGTAGACTCTAGAACATAGTTTGAAGGGAGGGGAAAAACTAGTGGTTATATTTAGTATCTATCCCCCGGATCCTAGTTGGTGGCTTTAGAACCGATCTTGACTATTTTTTGTTGTGTTTGGCAACAAGCATGCATTGTTTTAGTTGGGGACAACTGGGAGGGTTTTTGAGTAAAACATTTATACTGAGACCTATTTTTCATTTGTTTGGATACAAAAAGGACTTTTCATCTAATATATATACTTGCCCTACTGGGTCTGACTTTACTTTATTATACTACACCATAGGGTTTCACAGTGTTTTGACTATGCCAGCTTTGCTAGACTAGAATTTTCTACTAAGATAGGATATATGGGTTGACCTTTGGTTTTGACATTTATACCCTGGTTAATATGCCCTCTTGGTTTTTACAATTTTTTGCACACGGCTTTGAGTCCTGCTAGCTTTATGGGATTTTACACATGAGTTCGAGTCCTTCTATAGGTCCTACAGATCTGGGTAGCCCTACCAGGTATCTTCCATTAGCCTAGAGGAGGGGCATACGGCAAAATAGAGGTACATTGTTTGATTTCTCTATAGGTCCATCTTGGTATGGAATATCCTAGAAAGGAAGCATGCCATCACTCCTTTACTTTTTTGCACCCCTTTCCATTGCATCTTTGTGCATGTTTGTGCCTTTTGAGCTTGCAGGGGGAGTCTCATTGGGTTATTTATATGCTAGCTAGTCTTGTCTATTATTTTCTTAAGGATTCTGGCTATTTAGTTTCATTACCTATGGATAGATTACTCTGTTACTTTTCATATATTCTATTATAATCCTACATCATGGTAGCTACATTAGAGCTCTAGGTACGCATCACGCTAATCGTTGACTTTTCTGTGACTTCGATTCACATGCGTGCTATTAACTTACTTGATATTTATCGCACTTTACTTTATTTATTCTTGATTTTTCCCTGTCGTCCTATAATGCCTACCTATTTTTTTTCTCCTATACATATCTAGGTACAAATCAGCATCAAGGATACTATTGTGTGGGCTAGATAGGAGTCTTTAGGGAGATACGATGAAAAATTAGCATTCAGGCTGACTGGTCTTCCTTTTGGTGCAAAGATGTCCTAGAATTATCTCTGGATAGAAGTCTTGCAGTTTTTCCCCATAGGGGTTGTGCCTTGTTTTGTTGGGTATATATGTATAGATTCTCTACAACCATGATACCATGTTTTGGGGGTTTTATTGATGTTTGGTGTTTGTATTCCATTTTCTTATGCCTTCTACCCCTTATCCTTATCTCTCTTGTTTTCTTTTGTTGGTGTTGGATAGTGGACCATTGTTGACTGCTTAGATTTTAGTCTTGTCTATAGGTGGGATTTAGACGCTATCATAACTCGATTTTGGGATCATGATAGAGAGTTATAAGCACTCTAGGTTCACCAGTGACCTTAAATGTAGGAGAAACTATTCATTAGAGTCCACTGGATTGGTATGTAAATGTCCTTATCCTAGTGATTTCTTAAGAAAATATGACTCTTTTTTGGTTCTTCTCATGTAGAATTCTCTATTTATTTGTAAAGACCTATCTTGTCTTCCCTCCTTCAAGATGGTTGGCATGTGTTCTGCTGCTAATAGAGATGATGCTCCCTCACCTGCACAAACAACTCTAGTTAGGTGTTGAGTAGATACAGAGCCCGTGGTCGAGGCAGGTCTAAAGTTGTATGACCTGATCCTACACCTATTGATCAACCTCCATTACATATATCGTCACTTTCTTATTAGGCAATTAGAGAGATGTGAAATTGTATGGGTACCATGTTCAGTTGGGTGCCTATTGATGGGGCCTAGACTTCAATTTGGAAGTGGATAGGGTTCCTCAGCTCTGCCTATTCAGTTGACACCGGTACTGACATTTACTCTTCCATAACCTATTCCATAGGTACCTCAAGTTCAGGTTCAACCTGTAGTCCCTCTTTCCTTGTGAATATTGATGCTAAATAATAGTATGTTGCATCAATTGATATGGATTTTTCTCTAAAGCCATCCATGAAAAGATTGTGGGCTAGTAGCTGCACCGTCACTTTATCCATATGGGCCTCTAAGATTTTCTTATGACTTCAAATAGGATCCCTATAAGATTATAGTGGAGTGTGAGAAGAGGTTGCAGATTTAGGGCCTAAGGGATACACATGGAGTGGGCTTTATTGGATATCTTCTTAAGGGCCGACTAACGATTGGAGGAGATTATCCTAGAAAAGCATACCGGTAGGGTCACCGACTGTGACATGAAGCCAGTTTGTTGATGCTTTTATGGATATGTATGTTCCCCAAAGTGTTGGAAAGGAGCATAGGGCTCAGTTTCTTAGTTTTCAGTAGGGATCAATGTCATCAACCATGATACGATCTGATTTATGGGTAGAATTCAACAAGAAGATAAAAGAAATAAAAAACAAGGATATGTGGAATTATATCAAAAAACAAAGAAGCCAATTAATTCACCCACAAGTGAAAGACTCTTTGTTTAATCAAACATGAAAATAAACAAGCTATCAAAGTTAACCAATTAAAACTAGGCTAAATGATTATAAGCTACAAGTTGTTAGACCCTAATGATGAACTAAGAGAGAGTGGTTTAATCATCCAAGAACTAAAAAAATAAGAAACTAAGTGTGTCTCAAATAGTCATAGGCTTGTTACATGCTTAGCACCTTAAGTGGGCTTTTAAAACTTAGCCATTTAAGGTTAAATGGATGCTGGAAAGAAGAAATCAATTGCATGGCCATTTGGCTAATTCGTTCATGAGTAGATAGTTAAATGGGTGGGTCATCCATTAAAGTAGGAAAGATTCCTAGTAGGAGATGGCTAACCGGGTGAGCATCCTTGAGTAGACGGTAAAATGGGTGAACCGTCCACTAAGAGATGTTTAAGAGGGCCAGCTATCCATCCTTTGGCGGTTAGGGTTTTTGATGCTTCACTTGAGGTCATGTCCTTATTCCTCTTCCACACATGATAAAGTATATCTCGGGGTCCTTCAATGGCTTCCCCTACCTATCATGCTTGCACAATGCTTGAAATTGTTGAAGCTCCCGAGCTTGACTTTTAGTGAAAGGATATGTAGTGTGGTCCCTTGATATCATCCACCCATTTTTGTATAGAATTCATCCTTAAATCCAAAATATCTTCATCATCACCAATAACATGACGAGACAAGTCAAAAACATTAAAAACATTATGGACGTTGTACTCACCGGGCAATTCGATTTTGTAGGGGTTGTCATATATTCTCTTGAGGACATTGAAAGGCCCATCACCCTTTGGCTCAAATTTTCTTTGTGTGCTTAGGGAAATCTATATTTTCTTAATTGCACCAATACCTAATCGTTGGGCTCAAAGACCACCTTCCTTCTTTTTTGATTTCTCTTAAGAGTTACCCTTGAGGTGCTCTTTCCTAAGGCTTCTTTGACTTTGGCATGTACCCTTACCATATCCTTGGCTCTGGTTTTGGCATCTAAACTCACAATAATAACACTCGATAAAGGGGTTAGTATGAGTGGATGAAATGATTATACCCATGGCATATTTCAAAGGAGTCATTCCCAATGAAGTATGAATAGAACGATTATAAGAAAATTCTACCAAGGGAAAATGATCTTCCTAAGAGGATAGGATTTTTTTCCCTACACATCTAAGCACTGACTACTTCCATTTTTCCATCCTTTTAGGGGTGGAAAGAAGTATATAACAAGAGCTTCATTCTAAATAAACCCCTAAGGGTCCTCAAAAAATGGCTAATGAATTTGGGTTCCCTATCACTAACAACAGTTTATGGTACCCATGCAATTTAAGCACATGTATAATGAACAAAGAAGATCCATTAGAAGCGTCATCACATTTTTTACAAGGAATGAAATGTTACAATTTACAAAACCTACCCACCAAAAAAATATAATCATGCCCTTTTTAAGTCCTTGGAAGCCCCAACACAAAATCAATAGAGATGTCCAACCGTCAGGCCACTAGGGATTGGGAGAGGAGTATACATACCTTGATGAGCGACTTGGACATAGCTTTCTTGCACATATTGCATTGTACGAGGATTTTCTCTACAAAATCTTTCATATTAGGCCAGTAAAATTGCTCCTTAAGGAGACCAAGATTTTGGAAACTCCAAAGGGCCCAATTGTATGTCCCCCACAATATGCTTAATTGATTAAAATTTCCCTCCATGAACTTATAGGGACACATACTCTACCGCCTTTGAATAGGAACCCATCAGTCAATTAGAACCTATCAAGTCGGACACATTGGTTGAATTCGTCAACAATTCCTTGGAAAAAGTAGGTCATGGCATAGGCATCCTTCAAGCTATCGAAGCCCCATATATTAGAAGTCATCACATGCACTAATAGGAATCTCCTTGACAAGGCATTGGCCAGTACATTCTCTTTCCAACACTTGTAGTGAATAGTGAAGAGAAAGGTTTCAATGAATTCTACCCATTTTGAGTTTCTTTTTTTGAGCCTTGATTTCCCCTTTAAGTGCTTTAACGACTCATGGTCCATCCTCATGAAAAATTCTTTGTGCCATAAATAGTGTTGCCAATGTGCCAATACTCTCATAAATACATACAAGTCTTTTTCACACGTGGAGTAATTCAATGAGGAACCTTTCAATTTTTCAATTAAGTAAGACAACTACTTACCTTATTTCATGAGTACTCCACCAATACCCATTTTATACACATTGCATTAAACTTTAAAGTCCTTTTAAAAATTTTGGAGTTGGATCAATTGAGATGAATGCAAATTTTCTTTCAAGGATTGGAATACTTCTTCTTTTACCCTTTCCCCAATAAAGGGAACATCCTTTTTTTATAAATCCGGTCAACGGATAAGTGATTGAGCTAAAATCCTTCAAAAACAATCAATAGAAGCTAGGTAACCCATATAATTTCCAAACTTTGGAGGCGTTAGTTGGGGTTAGCCATGACTTGATTGCTTCTACATTTTCTTTGTTAACTTCCACTGCTTGATAACTTACCACAAATCAAAGAAAGACAACCTTGTCTACCCCGAATGAACATTTCTTGATACTGGAATTGAGTTTTTCCTTTACCGATATACCAACAACTAACCTCAAGTGGTCTACATGCTCTTTAATCGACTTGCTATAGACTAGTATGTCATCGAAAAAATAATGACACAGTCATTAATCAACTTCTTTAAAACATGATTCATTATCCACATGAAGGTGCAGCATTGATTAAGCCAAATGGCATAAATTTCTACTTATATAACACAAAATTGGTTTTGAATTCTGTCTTCCATTCATCTCCTAGCTTCATCCGAGTTTGGTGGTAACCCCTTCTTAGGTCTAACTCTGAGAACATATGTGAGCTAAACATCTCATCAAATATATTTTCAAGCCTAAGGATAGGATATCAATACTTCACCATGATTGACGACTCTACAATCAACACACATCCTCCACGTACTGTCTTTCTTTTGTACAAGATTCACGGGTATGACACATGGATATAGGCTCTCTTTTATCAACCCCTTCTCAAGAATCTCCTCTACATGCATTTGTGATTCCTTTGTTTCCTCCAGATTGCTTCTATACGGAGGACAATTTACATTTGAGAACCTGACACAAAATTAATATGGTATTCAATTACCCTAAGGGGTGGTAACTCTTTGGGCATCTCCTCAAGAAATAAAACCTTGTAGCCCTGGAAAATAGAATAAATAACGTTGTACAAAGTTCTAGAGTCTAGGTTAGCATGCAATGAATAATTAGAATTGACGAGTCATTCTAGAAAGAGGTAGTTGTCAACTTCCTTGAGACACTTTTTTGGCTTGGCGGCATGTACTTCTTTCCTTTCATCATAGCCAAGATACTTCCCTTATCTAGCGTAATAGTGGACCCCTTAGTCCTACTCTTCTCTTTTTCAAGCTTACCCCTCTCCTTAATCGACTTCATGATGCAGTAGTCTTCACTAAGTTTGTAGTGTGTCAAAGGCGTATTATGTATTTCTGGCTATTTATCACCAAAGCATTTGTTAGTTCATCTTTCATGTATGAAATCCATATCAAATTTCCATGCACTTCCCAATAGGAAATGACAAGAGAAAACAAGTGTATAAAGTTAAATACACACAATGATGTCACAAATCCTGAATGCGCTCCTCCTTCGATACCCATAGGCCCAACAGACAGGACCCATGGAAGGGATAACCCTAGATTTTCCCTTATATCCCTGCTCTGGTCTATGTCTCTCCTATGGTCATCCTATTCCACTGGTAGGGTCCATGGAGGTATGCCTACCATGCACAATATCTAACGTCATAATAAGCTTACATCTGAAACAATAGAGCCTTAGAGAGTCTCATAATCGGGCAAAATAATGCCTCAGAATAGTAGCCTCGTTGTGCTGTAATTTTGGCAACGCAAGATGTCCGACACCTTAATATAGTAGTATCACCAAGGTCCTCAATATAATAGTATCATAATGGTCTCCAAATTACCAGGAATGATAAGTTTAGAAAGTTGTACTCATTGTCGTGCAATGAAGGGCTCAAGTGCCAGCGTCTGTATTCTCTGCCGAACGATATCAGACTCAAGTTCTAGAAGAAGTAGTAAAGTGATAGTACCTGGTGCCAGGGTGTGAAGACTGGTCTAAAACAAGTAGTAAAGTTAGTATCGGGTGCTCGACACACGACCACGTCTAAAGTGATTAAATGATCTATTAACCTATATCAATATTAGAAAATTCAATGTTATTATATTTTATATCATTATTCATTATTATTATTATTATTATATCAAGTAAAAATCCTCCATGACTCAATAGTTAACGGGTGATACTGGCCGCAGCACCAAATGCACTCTCAGAATGGAGTCGGTGGCTCACTCTCTCATTGAATGAATGCAACAACACAACAATATCTATAGCTAGTCTATGCACTGCACAGGCGCAACTAAGATATAGATATAATCACAATACAACATCCCAAACCTGAGGTAAAAACCAAAAACCAACCCACGTATCAGCACCCCAAACTTCTAGAGTCACCCTAAAGCCATCACGAGGCTCATACTAGGTCACATGCATCGTATTACATCGAGCACCAATCAAGGAAAAGAATGGGATTAGGATGAAGAAGTGACCAAAGTACATGGTTTAAGCATAGAAAACCCAACCCACACATGCTATTCAGTACAACTATGTATGCTATACGCCAAGAGAAAGCACCATGGAGCTTACCGTCGTCCGACAACTAGCGCGCTGCAAACTCCAAATATCAACCCGACTAATATCAAATGGTCTATAATGACTTCAAAACTGGTGAAATGAGAATCAAGGGATCAGTATGAGTTTTACAGAACTGTTTAAACTAAATTCTAGACTAGGCCAAAAATCGGGCCTAGAATGGGCTTGTTGGGCCATGGGCTACCCGATATCAATAGGAACCATTCCCTACAAATGAGCCGAAGAAGAGTGAGAGAAGGGCCTCAAATGGCCCTAGACAGATTTAATTAAAAGTATAAAATGTTGCATAATTGCAAAAAGCTAAAAAGAAGGAAATTGTACCTGAATTTGAAATGCAACTTTGACCACAGAGTGTAATAAGCTCAAATTGAAAGATTTTATTGTCTAAGCACAGAATGAATAAAAGAAGCAATAATTTCTCAATTAAAGAATTAATAGATGGAAAACCCTATTTTTATGGAAATTTGAAGGAAAGAAGTACGTACCAGGAGGGGGAAAGCGAGGATAATCTTCAAGAAACTTTTCAACAAAGTTTTAATAAAATCCAAGTACAACTCACACAAGAAATGAGAGAAATGAGGAAGAAAATGGAGGTAAAAATGAGGAAATTAAGCTGGAAATATTTATGTAAAGGTTCCAATGATCTAGTATTAGCCTCGCGATGACTTTAGATTTACTCTTGAAGTAGTTGAGCGCTGATGAGTGGGTTTGGTTTGGGTTTTGCACTCAGGTTTGGGATATTTTATGATCTACTAGCTATAGCTTAGTTTCGGATGTGCAAAGTATAGGTTAGTTGTAGATAGTATTGTTCTGGTGCATTCATTTTGTCATAAAGTGAGTCGCAGCCTCCGTTCTAAGAGTGCATTTGGGGCTGGGGCTAGTATCACCCGTTGAATATCGAATTGTGGTGGTTGGTACTAGATATAATATTAATAATGAATAATAACATAAAATTTAATAATATGGATCTTTCTAATAGTAATATAACTCAATGGGTCTTTTAACCCTTTTAGACTCAGTGGTGTGTTGAGCACCTGACACTACCCTTTCTACTTGTTTTAGACCAAGCTTCACACCATACCACTAGGTACTATCATTTGACTACTTTTATTGAAACTTGAGTCTGACTTTGTTCAGCAGTGAGTACAGTTGCTGATACTTGAGCCCGTCGTCGTACAACCGAGAGTATAACCTTTCTATACTTTTCACGCCTATTAATTTAGAGACCATGATGATATTGCTATATTTTAGTACCTTGGAAATACTACTATATCAAGGCTTGGGACGCCCGATATTATGACATACTGAGATTATTGCTCCAAGGAATAGTTTTCTCTATTATGAGACTCTCTGAGGATTTGTGGTTTGGAATGTGAGATTTTTGTGGTATTAGAGATTGTTTGTGGTTGCTATACCTTCATGGACCCTGCCTCTTCGCTATGACAAATAGAGGAGGGGTATAGGTTAGAGCAGGGATATATAGGGAAAATCTAGGGTTATCCCTTCCATGGGCCTACGATTATTGGAGTTTGTCTAGGTTAGCCCTTCCATCCCATATCTTATTTTATTCTATTACATTACTTTCTTGTATTCCTTCTATTTTCTTCTTTTATGTTTGTTATGTGCCCAGTGGGCCCCCAAGCCTACTGGTTGCTTTACCGACTTGTACTTATAGTGCACTTATGTTCCCCTGGTGCATATTCTAGTACTAGCGCTCTACATTGATTCACAGATTTTTGGTCATGCTTTCTTAATGTAGATTAAGTGATACAGGGGGATCCTGACGTCTAGAAGTGTGTTCTCTCTTTAGCTTGTATTTTTCCTCTTTTGTATATTTAGAGGTAGACTTGTATTATATACTTTTACCTGTGTTTTGTTCTTAGTGGCTCTTTATTTATTTACATTGATATCGAATATTGGGGGCTTGTTGGTTTTGTGGTAGTATTCTTCAATTTTTGTTATATCTTCTCTCTCTTCACTTGCAT
>JBDJHY010218866.1:0-11246 GCA_039654485.1 Withania somnifera | reverse complement strand
AGGCCGAACCACTATAAATCCTTGTGTTCAATTATTTACAGCTTTCTTCATAGCTCCATAAATTCCGCAAAAAGTTTTGAACTTCCAACACACTATTCAACCCCCCTTCTAGTGTGGTTGCGTACTCTAAAATACTCCAACAAACATAGTGGACCCTTTCAAATAGAAGGGTAGGACGTTTTTTCCAAAGAAAGAAGGTTCGTCCACCCGTTCTTCCATCCGTTAACCAATGTGGTATTGGACAGGCGATCGGTTGGGATGATTCGTCCAACGGTGGATGGTTTGTCCATTCTATCATCTGTATCTTGATTATTTTTTATTTTTTGATTGATGAAGGGTTGGATGAGCCATTTAAAGTCAGAAGGCTCATCTGTTGTTTCTTTCAAATCACCTGGTTCAAATCAAGTTAAAACAGACTATTTTGCATTGGACGACGGGCACATGTGAATCGTCTCAGCCAAGGTAATTCGTCCTTACCTTTGTCTATTCACTACCCTATTTAGTGAAATCTTTTTCAACTTAACTTTGTATCCAAACTAGTTAAAACACTTCATTCATGGTATTTTCCAAACCTCATATTTACAATCTAGACATTCTAGAAAATCCCATAACTCAAAGTCCAATTTACTACTAAAAAAAATTATTTTGTCAATACAAAAATTGATTGGGCGTTAGGATACTCAGAATTCACCTTGCCACAATGTTTGAGAACAAGAATTTCAACCAACAATAACAATTAAAGTATAGTACTTACAAATAGTGTTGAGATGCTTGATTCTTTTTCTTAAAAACTAGGGTTCCTTACACAGTACACAAAGTAGAGGATGATGTACGAATTTCCAATATAAGGTACCAATAATTTTTTATCCTTGGTAGTGGATGAAGATGGAAAGTTGATGGGACAAAAAAGGGAGAACACGATCGGTTAGTGGAAACTATTGGGGAGTTTGAAATGAAAGAAAAATTAAAAAAAATATGGGTGTATATATAAGCAAATGGGTAGGGTCATTTCATGGGTTAAAAAGACAAAACCCATTTTTAGAATTAACTTACCTGGGATGGCAGTTTGGACGGCTCATCCAAATGTTCCATCTGGGCACTTGAGTTATCCAATGTACTTTACACAACAAGTTTAGGCATTTCATCCAGCATTGGATGATTTGCCCAAACTTTTATCCATCCTGTTGGTCATTATCACTGAGCTTCTTATGGGAAGGTCATCCCTTCTTGGATGATACGTCTAGATTACACCTCTAAACAAAGCATAAATGATCGTTGTCAAATATAGAATTCAATAAGGTTGGGGTCGAATCACACAGGAAATATGGACTCGAATTTAAGTCTAATGAGGATATTTAATCAAGTAGTTGATTATTTCTAAATGACACAAAAGTAAACAAGTTTTTTTGTTTAAATAGTAACAACTTTCAATAAATGTTAGAGATCAATTCACGTATTTCATAACGGATTTCGAGTAACGAGAAAACCCAGGATTATATTCACTATGGCATCAATAAATCTTTGGATTATAAATATTAATAGTCTAGTAATCTTTCATAAGTGTATAGTTATCACTAGTGATGTATTTATGTAAGTGTTTTTCAACCTATTCTTAGATAAATCTCTTTACACCTTCTCAGGCTATAAAAAATAGTGATATTCCTATACTGATAACTTCAAGATAATTATCCTAGTTACAACGATAAACATTAGGCGAGGATTAACGCCTTGAATTTCTTTTCATAATCTCAACTACTAGGTATAATCATATAGTTGATACTAAATAAACCTAGGACTTTTTAGTGTTTGCAACCCCCAAAAATCAGTTAACTTGTAGAGATGTGTTAATACACTTTTTAAGATGTAAGAACCATGTTATATTCATAACCCTACATTTGTTTCACCCATGGATTCCACAACCCTAGGTTGAGGATTTAGGCGCTCATAATTATAATTACACAACAAAAAGAAGGTATTCAATAGATACCATACCAATATAGAATTTTCTTCCAAAAACTAATGATCTATTATAATCAAAGGTAGGAAAAATTCTCACACTTGGTGTTTTATAATAGAGAGAATAGGGAATAGTATGTAAAAGATCTCTCAAGAATAATAGTCAAAGATGTTCACTGATAATTAAAATAACCTAACTCTTCTATTCATAGTATAGGGGTATATTTTAATAGTTGAAACTTTAGAATAATTTCCACTCAAATTTGGGAAGCCTTTGGATGATTCGTCTGAGGTCAGACGGTCTGCATATCCTTTCATCCGTTGCAAATCTTAATAGTGACAATTCTCTCTGACGATAGCAAGTTGGATAAGCCATCAAAGATTTGGAGGTTCATTAATTCTTCCGTCTCTTCTTCCTTCTTAACCATATCACTTTGCAACAGACAATGAATTATGGATGATTCATCCAAGACCAGATGAATCGTCTATTTTTGGATGAAGGCTAGCTTTTTTAAATAGTCTAGATTCCCCTATACGGAACAAGTTGGGCGAACCTTCCAGGGTTGGATGAGCTATCCAGTCTTTTTTTGAAACTCCGCTCTCTTATGTGATTTTTCCAAAGTTCCAAACTCAAACTTTACCCTGTAAAAACATAGAAAACACATCAAACCACACAAAAGCTACTCAAGAACATGCCTTTATTCATAGTTTTAAGTGAAATATATGAAGTCTTTTGACGTCACATCATTAGTTTAGTTGAAAATCATCGTAATTTTATCAGTGCTGTCCTTGTTGGTTTTATTTTATTTGTGCATTTTATTTTATTATTTTATGAGCATGAATGATTGCTACGTTATCTTATGAGTACATTTTAACTATAATACACCTATCTCTATTTTTATTAACAATAATTTAATATTTTTAAAATAAAATATCGATATTCAAGCCCTTTATATTGCATATAAAAATCATGAGACACACTTTGCTATATGAAATGACATGTCAGTATGAAATGACAGGTCACTGAAAAAGCTGACATTTGCTGAAAAGTTGACCTATTAATGTGACGGTATTTTATGTCACATATCACACTTAAAACCGGGTAAATAAAGCATGTTGTTGAGTAAAAACAGTGTGTTTTAATGAGTTTAATGAGTATTTGAAGGATTAAGTCAATATGAGGGAGTTTGGATCAATTATACATAAAAAAGGGCAAGTTTTGCATGATTAAGAGACGTTTCTCCTGTCACTAGATGGCTCGTCTCAACCAATTACCTAAAATGAGTGGTACTAGATAAGAAAACCAAGACAAACAATGGAGTAGGAGTTTCATCTGGTAACATACGATTCGTCTGAATACATCGCCTAACGAATACACCACTGGATAAGACCAATAACCAGGAGGCTCAAACAAACATTTTCTCTATTTGAAGGTGATTCACCCAAGTCTTTCACCTAATGTAAAGTCCACTGTATAAGGGAGGTGACAAACGAAAGACCAGATGGTCTATCTGTCACCAGGCGATTCGTCTTTTGCTTCGGCCAAAGTTGAGCTGTGACCTAGTCCAAGTTTCTTATATTGTAGCTACACATATAATCTATAAATAGAAGAATTAGTGTAGTTTTTAGGAGCCCTTTTTTTGACTGAAGACTTAAGACTTGTAGATTTAGGGTTTGATACCTATATTTCTTGGAAAACACAAGTTTGTATTTCATTGATCATCATTCTGCAATCAATTGAAAGTTTATTTTTATGGTATGTTATTCATTGATTTATTGTTTCATTATTGTTCATTGATATCGATAAAGGTCTAAACCCCCAATCCTAGGGTTGTGGGATCCATGGGTGAAACTTCATAAGGGTTGTAACTTATATATGGTTGCTGCATCTATTCTAACATATGAACATAATCTCTATGTAATAAATGGATTTTAGAGGTTGTAAATACTAGAACACGCCTTGGTTTAACTAGCACTAACCTTGTGGTTAAAACTAGTAGCTGAGATTACGCTAAGAGATTCGGGGTGTTAACCCTCGTCTAATTGTTGTTGTTGTTGTTGTAGTAGTAAAAGTAATCATTTTGAGTTACCATGATAAGGACAACACACTCCTTCACAATCCTAAGTCGATGTAAAAGAGATTTGTCTAGGATTAAATATTGAGAAACATTTAAATAAATAGCATTGGCCTTATATGTTACTCTACGTCGAGGAGAGATTGCACAACCGTACAAGCTTACAATCCAAAGGCTTATTAAACCCTGGTGAACATAAACCTAGATTAATAAAACACTTGAACTATTCCATAATTACAAGCAATAACAAGTACTTTTATACACATAGACCCCTTTTTTTTTTACTTTACATTTATTTCTAGAAAGAAACACTAACTATTAGCTACTGCTACTGGACGTATATCTGATATAATATTCCTTGTGGGATCGACCCCAACCTAGTTGGTTTCTATAGTTGAACAACAATCGCTTATCATTTAGTGGGAGGTGTAATTTGAGCGTTATCAAACTTTGGCACCGATGCTGGGGAATAAGGCTATTGGTGAAGTCTATTATAGTGATTGTTAGTTAGGTTTATATCTAGTTTTCATGTTTTTGTGTTATTTTTGTCTGATGCAGGGAGGAGGTGGTGCATGCCAAGTACTCAAAATCTGGGAGTACCTCTGTTTCCTTTCAATCCAGAAATATCAAGAATTTTTTCAAGGATGAATAGGCTAGATAATGCAGTTCTTCCTAACCCTGAACAACAATCGGCAAATGCACAATGAGGAGCAAATCATCCAGATACACCCCGTAGACTTCAACCTGTGAGGCATAACGAGGTTTATGTGGATGAAGATGAGATGGACCATGATGGGGTTGGGGATACTAGGGAAATCATTCTACCCCCGTTAGCTTCAGGGAGCAAATTCAACATCACCAACACAATGATACAACTATTGACCATGAAAGGTTTGTTCAGAGGAGCTGTTGGTGAGGAACCAAATTTGCACTTGAAGTATTTTACATCCATATGCAATTATTATAACTTGATTGGAGTGAGCCACAACACTATCAGATTGAGGCTTTTCCCACTATCACTGAGTAGAGAAGCTACTATGTGGATTGATGATCTACTACCTGACTCCATCCCAAACTGGGGAGGAGGGAGCTGAAAGAGGCTTTCCTAGAAAGGTTTATCCCCCCTCCAAGATGCTGGTATTGAGGGATGAGATAACTAACTTCAGGCAGAAGCCTGATGAAGCTATACATGAAGTCTAACTACACTTTAATAAGAAAATCAAGCAATGTACCACACATGGGTTGGGAGATAACTCTTTGAAGGAGACATTTTATCATGCACTGAATGCTCCTTAAAAAATGCTATGGCGGAATTAAAGAAGGGTCCTACATGTCATGCACTTATGCTCAAGTATCTAAAGTTGGACACGGTAATGAGAAATACCAGAGAATGGCACACCAGAAAGTCTGATATATTTGGTGTTGCCAAGAATGATTGCATGTCGGCGGAGCAACACTGAAAAGAGAAAGAGCGAGAATAGGATATGGCACACTTAACAACGCAGATCAATTTGATGTCCAAACAATTATTAAGTGGAAGCTATGGGAAAGTAAAGGTTGTTGCATCTCATGAAAAAGGTGAGTGTGATAGTAACGAGTCAAACTTGGAACAAGAGGCTAGATAGCTGCAAAATAGGGGGGTTCCATCAGGGAACCCAAGGTCGGAACCCAAACAAAAACTATTTTTATGGTCTCGTCAATTATCATAACTGGATGTATAATAATTGGAGAAATAAAGACACTTATGACTAGAAGAAGAATAGAGGTTACTGGCAACCAGGGTAGAAGAAATATTAGCCACAACGCTTTAGAAAGTAGAATATTCCGGTGAAAGATTCAAGGCAATAAATAGGAAGATTTTAAATATTTATCAAGTGGTAGAATCACATTCAGTGTCAATAAAGTAGTTAGAGTTTTAGATGGGATAGATGCCCGTTTCCTTCAACCATCAGAATGGAAGCAATTCGACATCTAATCTTAAGGGACATAATCATTGTATGACTATCACCACATGTAGTGGTAAGTTGTTGGTCAATCCAGAGCCATCTCGAGAAAAAACCAAAGCACCTGAAGAGTCAATCATAATATCAGGTTTGAATAAAGTGAAAGAGAAGGAATCACAAAAGGAAAAGAGCCCCATGATTAAAATAGGTAAGATAGAACCATAAAAAGTAATTGAAATGCCTCGACCTCCACCCCCGTTCCCTCAAAAAATGAAAAAGAAAGCTGAGGATGGACGTTTCTAGAAGTTCCTGACCATGTTGAAACAACTGTCGGTGAATGTTCCATTGGTGGAGGCACTTAAGAAAATGCCCAGCTATGCTAAATTCATGAAAGACTTGGTAACTAAGAAGATAATGGTCAGTTTTTGGGCCCAAAGATAATATTCATCATTATGGGGCTATTTCATCCCGATCTTTGGTACAAAAGAAAGAAGACTCGGGAGCCTTCACTATTCCTTATACTATCGATATGTTTTATTTTGCTCGAGCACTGTGTGGTTAAGGAGCTAGTATCAACTTGATGCCTTTGGCAATCTACAAGCAGTTGGGCTTAGGAGCCCCCAAACCAATGACTATGCGGCTGTTAATGGTTGACTGGTCAGTTAAGAGACCAACATGAATTTTTTTATGTTCTGGTTAAAGTGAACAATCTTATCTTTCTAGCCTAATTTTTTATCCTCGACTGTGATGTTAACTTCGAGGTGCCCATCATTCTGGGTAGACTATTTTTAGCAACTGGAAGAGCTTTAGTGGGTGTTGAGAGAGACGAGATGAAATTTTGGTTAAACACTTAGGAGGTAATTTTCAACATATGCAAATCCATAAAGCATCCACGGGATATGAATGTGTTTTCTGTTATTTAAGCTGACTGGGACGAAGTCAAAGAACCTCAGGTTGATGAGAAACTATTTATCGATCCATTGGCAGTAGTTGTAATTAATTACAATGGTGAAGGAATGAAGGGTTATGAGGAAACTATGAACGACTTAACTGGGGTAGGGTCGTACTCCTATGAGCCAAGAAAGCTCAACTTAGACCTACAGAACAGGCCAACGCCGCTAGAAAAACCATCAATTAAAGAGCCCTCGGCTTTGGAGCTCAAAGTACTCCCAAGCCATTTACACTATGCCTTTTTGGGAACTAGAAATACCTTCCCAGTTATCATCTCGGCATAGTTGGAGGATCAGCAAGTCACAACCTTGATCCATGTCTTGAAGAAGTTCAGGAAGGCAATAAGTTGGATGATTGCAGATATCAATGGTATTCCATCAGGCATTTCCCTACATCATATAGAGTTAGAGGTAGATAGTATGCCCAGCCGTGAACACCAGAGAAAACTTAACCCACCTATGCAAACGGTGGAAAAAGGAGATTATTAGATGGTTGGATGCCGAGGTTATTTACCCTATTGCGAACAATAGATGGGTAAGTCCAGTACAGTGTACCAAAGAAAGGAGGCATAATAGTGGTGGTAAATGAAAAAAATGAGCCATCCCACAGCGACCGGTGATCGGGTGGAGGATTTGTATGGATTATCGAAAGCTGAATGTTGCTATTCTAAAAGGCCACTTTCCTATGCCATTTATGGATCAGATGTTGGATCGCCTTGCTGCTCGGGGCTGGTACTGTTTCTTAGACGGGTATTCCGTATATAACTAGATTTCTATAGTACCTAAAAATCAGGAAAATATAATATTCACAGTCCCTATAGCACATTTACTTTTAAACTTATGCCCTTTGGATTATGCAATTCCCCCTCTACCTTTTAAAGGTGCATGATGCCTCTTTTCTCATACATGGTGGAGAATTCTTTGAAAGTCTTCATGGACGATTTCTCTATAGTAGGTGAAACTTTTGAGGATTGCCAACTAATTTGGGCAATGCCCTGCAAAGATCATTAAAGTGAATCATGTTTTTAATTGGGAGAAACACTATTTTATGGTCAGAGAGGGCATCTTCTTAGGGTATAAGGTTTCAGCAAAAGGTATTGAGGTGGATAAATCAAAAGTAGAGGTGATTGAAAAGCTAACACTACCAATTTCTTTTAGGGGGTGAGAAGTGTCGTGGGTCATGCGGGTTTTATCAAAGGTTTATTGAAAAATTCTCAAAAATTACAAGTCCCTTATTCAAACTCCTTGAGAAAAAGGTAAAGTTCGTGTTCGATGAAGCATGTTTGTAAGCCTTTAAAGGACTTAAACAACAACTGATCACTGCACCGGTCATGGTTTGACTGAATTGAGTAAAGCTTTTTGAGTTGATGTATGATACTAGCTGTGTGGTGTTGGGAGTTGTACTTAGGCAGAAAAGGAAAAGATTTTTCATCCTATCTATTACGCCAGAAAGGTTTTGAATAAGACACAAAAGAACTACATTGTTACTGAGCAAGAGTTGCTGGTTGTGGTTTATGCATTTGAAAACTTTAGATCTTACCTTTTAGGCACCAAAGTGGTGGTGCATACTGATCATGCGACCCTGAGATATCTTATGGACAAAAGAGATGCTAAACCTCGGTTAATCTGAAGGATACTACTGTTACAAGAATTTGATTTTGGGGTGATAAACTGGAAGGGGTGTGAAAACTAAGTGGCTGACACCTTTCAAGATTAGAGGCAGATGGGCGAGAAAAGGTGGATGTAGAAATTAAAGATGCTTTCCCTGATGAAAGGGTCCTAGCTATGGAGATAGATAAGGCTCCATGATATGCAGACTTTACGAACTATATAGTCAGCAATGTCATACCAAAAATCCTAGACTAGCATGCTAAAGGAAAATTCCTCTGTGATACCAAAAGTTACTTTTGGAATGAGCCTTTCTTATTTAGGCTATGTGCAAATAATATGATATGGCGATACATCCCGGAGTGGAAATGGGAGAAATTCTTAAAGTATGTCATTCATGACTAGATGGAGGGCATTATGGGAGTATCCAGACTACACAAAAAATCCTACAGTACGGTTATTTGAGGCCTGTATGATGTATATGAGTTTGTAAAGGCATGTCGGAAGTTCCAAATGTAAGGAGAAGTCTTACACAAATATGAACTATCATTGACTCCATCTTAAAAGTTGAGCTCTTTGACATATGGGGTATCGATTTCATGGGCCCCTTTGTCAGTTCCTATGGTCAGAAGTACATCCTGATGGCTATTTATTATATATCAAAGTGGGTTGAAGTTGTCGCCCTACCTGACAACGAAGGAAAGAGGGTTGTGGCCTTTCTTAAAAGAAATAACTTTACTAAATTTGGGACCCCAAGAGTGATCATCAATGATGGAGGCTTTCATTTCTATAATAAGGCCTTCAGAGCAGTATTAGCTAAGTATGGGGTGAAGCAACACAAGGTGGCAACCCAGTATCATCCTCAAACTAGTGGTTAGGTGGAAGTACCCAATAGAGAGATAAAGACAATTCTGGCTAATACAGTGAATGCCACCAGAACTAATTAGTCTCATAAGTTGAATGACACCTTGTGGGCTTAGAGAACTTCATTTAAAACACCAATAGTTATGTCTCCTTTTCTACTAATGTACAAGAATTCTTGTCATTTTCCCATAGAACTCAAACATAAGGCAGTATGGGCCCTAAAAAGGATGAATTTAAATTGGGATGCAGCCATCAAGCTATGATTGGACCAAATCAATAAAATGGATGAGTTTCATACCAAGGCCTATGCAAAGGCATCAATATAAAAGGATAGAATGAAGAACTATCATGATCAAAAGATCGAGCAACGAGAGTTTTATCCAGGAGATCTTGTGCTTCTGTTCATTTCACAACTGAGGCTATTCCCAGGTAAGCTAAAGTCGAAATGGTCAGGCCTGTACCTGGCTACAATAGTTTTTCCATCAAAAGCGGTAGAATTAGAAAATAAAAAGAGTAGCAGCGCCTTAAGAAATTCCAAGAGTCTATTGAGGAAGTACACTTTATGGAGGGGATTCTACTCGAGGTCGTCCGAGTAAGCATGTGAATTTCGTCATGCTACAATGTTAAATCAAGCACTATTGGGAGGTAACCCAAATCATGGAAATATTGAGGTATACTTTATTTTCACGTTTTATTGCCTTTTATATGTCGTGTATTGGGAATAATGCACCGTTTAAGTGTGGGAGAGAGTGTACCTTGTATTATATTTGTTTTATGCGTCTAAGGGTTTCTGTTGACAGAATCTTTTCCCTCAAGCATGCTATCTAGGAGAACTGGCATGTTAGGCTTGTTTTAATGTTTATTTTGATGTATTTTTATTTTGTTTATTTTTATGTATTCCATTAAACATTGATACCCATGTATATAAGAAAATTTTAGAATTAAGATATTTTATTGGCTTCTATCAAGTGTTGATTGTATTTCATTCTAAAATGTTGTACAGAAAGTGTGTTATCAATTGTGTTTGTATTCCCCCAACCATTTTCTTAACAAGTTTGAATTGAAATGAGTGTTTAATTGCAAGTGTGGGAGAGTAATTTTGTATAATATTTTTTTATGTATATAGTATCTAGAACTTGCCCAGTTCATAGTTTAATTAAGTAAAAAGTAGGCTGATATGAAAATGATCCTAGGCCTTCTTTGATAAGTCACTAAAGCCTTAAAAGAGTCACCAAACAAGTGTTGAGTTTCCGAGTTGAACCCTTTAATATCTTTTCGAAACCAACTGTTGAATAACCCCCCGAAGAAAAGAATAAAAATGAGAAGTCGTTGTTATGGCCTTGATTCTTTATTGGATATTGTGAACCTAGATTTAGGTATTGAAACCTAAGTCTAGGGTGGTTGGGTAGAAAACACCGCAAAATAATACGTGGTAATTAGTCTGTCTTGGCCCTCATCCAGTAGTGAGTAATGTGTCTTCAACCTAAGTTTGAATTTAGGTTGATGGTGGCTACCATGAAGCTGTCTTGTACCAAGAAAAAAAGAAAAGAAATGAAAAGAACTAGACATATACATCATTACACATAACACTATGTGTAAAGAGTATACAAACAAAAAGAGGGGAAATGGAAGGAATTCAAGTTGTACAAAAAGGGGCTCGAGGCCAAGTGTTAAGAAAAAAGAGTGTAAAAGAAAAATGAAGGAAAAGGAAAAAGAAGGTAATGGAACAAACTGAGTCAATCACTAAGTTCCTAAATCATGCCCTGCCAGCACTCAAACTAACATTATAAGCTGAACAAAGTACTGATATGATTCAAGTCATCCTACTGAAAACTAAGTTGTAATTGATA
>JBDJHY010218855.1:0-11246 GCA_039654485.1 Withania somnifera | reverse complement strand
CTTACTAATGATCCAATATCTTTCATGGATGTAATGCATAGGGTGCTTAAGCCCTACTTGGACTCTTTCGTGATTGTTTTTATTGATGACATCTTAGTGTATTCATAGAGTAAAACCGATCCTGAGCAACATTTAAGGTTGATTCTCCAGACACTAAGAGAACACAAGATTTATGCAAAGTTCTCAAAGTGTGAGTTTTGGTTGGATTTTTTGGAATTTTTTAGACATGTAGTGTTCAAGGTTAGAATTAAAGTTGATTTAGAAAATATTCAGGCAGTGTGAGATTGGACGAGGCTGACTTCTATTTTGAAATTTGGAGTTCTATTGGTTTGTCTAGATATTATCGGTATTTTTTTGAGGGGTTTTCATTTATTGAGACACCTTTGACTAAGTCGACTAGGAAGGACATGGCCTTTTAGTGGTCTGATGACTCTGAATTGAACTTTTTGAAGCTCAAGGGCTTGTTGACTTTAGCGCTAGTATTGACCTTATCAGTGAAGGGTTAGGGATTTTTCATGTATTTTTGATGCTTTTGGTGTTGGTTTGGGATGTGTTCTGATGCAACATGGTTGAGTAATTTCTTATGCTTCGAGGCAGCTGAAGGTCTACTAGATAACTAGCCCACTCATGACTTGGAGTTAGCGATAGTAGTGTTTGCGCTTAAGATCTAGAGGCATTATTTATATGAGGTCCATTGTGATATTTTTACTGACCATCATAGTCTTCAGTATATTATGAACCAGAAAGAGTTGAATTCTAGGTAGCAAAGGTGGATTGAGATACTAAAAGACTATGAAATTTTTATTCTCTATCATCCGGGTAAGGCAAACATTGTGGAGGATGCCTTGAGCTGGAATGCGGTCAGTATGGTTAGCTTGGTAGCCTTGTTAGTTTTAGAGAGGCCATCAACGGTAAAGGTTCAGTTGTTGGCTAGTCGGTTGGTTAGGCTTGATCTATCAGACCCCAAGAGAGTGCTAGCATGTGTTGAGGCCAGATCTTCCTTATTAGATCAGATTCAATAACAATAGTTTAATGATAAGAATTTTGTTGCTCCCTATAATAAGGTCTGAGCTGGAGAGGACAGTAGGGCTTCTATTGATTTAGATGGTGCACTTTGGTATGATGGTCGTATTTGTGTACCACAAGTTGGTAACTTGGTGCATTTGATCTTGCGTAGAGCTCACAACTCTAGGTGTTCTATTCATCCTAGTGCAGCCAAGATGTATCATGATTTGTGATAGTTGTATTAGTGGAGTGGGATAAAGAGGGACATTGCTGAGTATGTGTCTAAGTGTTTGAGCTTTCAACAAGTTAAGTATGAGCATCGGTGACTAGGTGGTTTAATGTAGAGAAACCTTATTCTGACTTGGAAGTAGGAGCGGGTGACTATGGATTTTGCTTTTTGTTTGCCTCGGACTAGTAGAGGTATTGATATAGTTTGGGTCATTATTGACAGATAAACTAAGTCAACACATTTCATTCCTACTTACTCCTCATATAATGTTGAGCGTCTGTCTCAAATCTACATTCATGAGGTGGTTCAATTGCATGGTGTTCCTGTATCCATCGTTTATAATAGAGGCACCCAGTTTACATCGCAGTTTTGTATCTGTTCAACTAGATTTAGGTATCGAGGTTCATTTGAGTACAGTACTTTTTTTGTAGACCGATGGTCAGTCCGAGCAGACTATTCATCTATTGGAGGATATATTGAGGGCTTGTGTGATTGACTTTGGTAGTTCTTGGGATCAACACCTACCTTTGGCAGAGTTTACTTACAATATTAGCTATCACTCCAGCATTAAGATGGTACCTTTTGAGGCATTGTATGGTAGGCGGTGTAGGTCGTTTATCGAGTGGTTAGATGGTTTAAAGGCCAGAATCTAGTCTTTAGATTTTTTGCATGATTTACTTGACCAAGTTTGATTGATTTAGGATAGATTAGGGTAGCGCAGAGTAGGTAAAAGAGCTACGTTGATCGCAAGATTTGTGCCTTAAAGTTGGTAATAGAGTATTTCTGCGAGTATCTCCTATGTTCAGTGTGATGAGGTTCGATAGGCGGGGAAAGCTTAGTCCTAGGTATATTGGGCCATTTGATATTTTGGAGAGAGTTGGTGATGTTTCCTACAGGTTGGCCTTACATCCTATGCTTTCAGCCGTTTATCCGGTATTTCATATTTGTTGCAGTATATTCCCGATGAGTCTTATGTCATTAGATTTAGTGCAGCTGGATGAGAATTTTTTTCTGAGGAGTCGGTAGCAGTGTTGTCTAAATATGTTAGAAAGTTGATAACTAGAGAGATTCCAGTGGTTAGGGTGCAGTGGAGGCATAATCTGGTCTACTAGGCTACTTGGGAGAGCAAGACTAGATGCAGAAACAATATCCATAACTTTATAAGGCATGAGGTACTTTGTCTTCCTATTTATTTCCTACTTTTACATGACTTTTGGGTACGAAAGTCCTTTTAGTAATGGATGTTGTAATGACCCTCATGGTCATTTATGTGAAGTGCACAATGTTTTGCATTTTAGAGTGTTTTAGTATCTTTTCCAAGTCATTTATGACTTGCTGGGACTGATAGTTCGGTTCCTTGGTGGCTCAGTTGAGAAATATCTCAAATTGCCTGTTTTGGAGCCTAAAACTAAGTATTCATTGACCAATGTGACCTTTCCTTCAAGATGAGTTGGAATTAAATCCCAACAGTTTTGTTAGCTCTGAAATGTCAAATAAAGTTAGAATTGACCTTAAGTTTGATTTTTTGAGTTTTCGTTTGCAACTTATACCAATTTGTAGATTTTAGTTAAGTTTATGGCCTAATGTAAAGCTTGGGTGATATTTTGATGTTCGTAGTGTCAGATAAGAATTTTAAAGATTCCAAGAGGTCCAGAATGATGAAATTTGGCTAGAAGAGTGTTGGTATTTTTGGTAGTATACCCGTTGCAATTTTGAGGTGCTGGTGGAGAATTCTTAAAATTTAGATTAAGTGTTGACTTGGTCAACATTCATCTGAAACAACCACAGACTTCAATTTTGTCGATTTCATTGAGTCCGAAATATATTTTTTTCTCAAAATTCACCTATGATTTGTCAAATTTGTCCCTCATTTCAATTCCGAGACCCCGACTGAAGACCTTGAAAAATCTGTAGCAGAGACTTGCAACTAGACCATCACGATTTGCATCATGCTGTGATGAAATAGTGATGGGCTATTGTTTGTCCTAGAATTTCATCAAATTTTTTTCTGGAAACCAGTATATAAATTCGTACACAACCCCAATTTCTTATTTCAGCAAACCTACTTTGTTTCAACCCGTTTTTTAGCAAAAATCATCTCCCAAACCTCATCCCAAGGCTGAGCACGTTCCCCACTTTGTTTCCTTTGACTTCTATGCAATTTGGTAAGTTTCTTCTTCGAATATATATTGGAACTCTTCAATTCTTAGTTTCCACCATTAATGGAACCAAGAGTTGAAACTAATGAAATCATCCCACAATCCATTTATTTTGAGTAATCCTTCGTTAATTAAATATACATCCTTCTAGTATCAATTATACACCGAAATTTCAATGTTAAATTCCTAAAGATTGAATCTTTGATCCCTTTAGGGTCAAATCTATCTGGGCTATTTTGAATCCCTTCCCATACTCGAATTATGCTCAATTTTGGAGCACGAGTTTTTAATAATGTAGGGGACCCCTAGTGAAGTTTATTTTCAGTTTCAGAGAGTGAGTCCCGCAGACCATTTTAGGCCCAGTCCACAATTTAGCATAAATACAGTGTTGGACTCGTATTAACATAGAGAATACTTTTACATAAGTTTCAGATCATTTGGAGATCGTTTGATGTCAGTTGGAGTAAGATTCGTGCATTTACAACGCATTATCGTAGGATGACAGGTAAGCTCCGTGGGGCTATCTCTAGGCTTATAGATTTAATAAGTGTACTAAATAGCATCCGCGGGTTGGTTAGCTAGGATGTATAGTAACCTAGTACCGTTCTTTCATCCGTTCCATGTTGATACTTTTATGTTGGCATCTGAGTGATATGGGGCCCATGACTTAGAAATTGATTATAGATACCTGTGCAAGACATAGGATGTTGAGATTACATGATATATGTTGATATGGATACTTGTTGAATTGTTGTGCATCCATGACACGAGGGGTTTGGATGGGTCCGATGAGAGTGCTTTGGGGTTAGGTTAGTATCACCACCTGATTATTGAGCCATGATTGCTAGAGGATGATTTTGGTAACACAGAGGAATAATGACATAAAGAAATAAAGGAAATATTCTAATAATAATATTAGCTATGATCTTTTACTATTTTAGACTCGACATTGTATCGAGAACCCGGTAACACTATTTTCACTTGTTTCAGTCCAAGCTCACCTCTTAGCACTGGAAATATCTATTTTTTAATAAATGTTGGGAATTGATACCAACTCCGTTCGATAATGAGTACAACCCCTGAGACTTGAGTCCGTCGTCGTACGGTAGTGAGTACAGCTTTTTGACACACATGGTACTAATGGTTATGGAAATATGATGATACCTGATTTATTGTGGACTTTTGGTCATACGATGATATACTAGCATTGTATGCCTTGATTTGCCGATGACGGCTTGATGAAACTATTGATACGCACTGCAACCAATAATTGTAAAAGAATTCCAACTTGGACAGTCTGTCCAAGTAACCGTCAATTCAAAAACCACTTGTAGACACCTAGGATAGAGATAATCCAAACCCAAAATTAGACATGTCCTAGGATGGCCAGGTACCGTGGAAGTTATGGTCCCATTAGTAGACCTACCTTAGTCCAGTTGAATTTTAAGTCAATATAAAATTGCATTTTTATGTGAATTGAAGAAAAATTTGTTATTTGAATCAGTTCATTTAAGATATGATAAATACTATTTATGTATTGAAATACTTCCTAATTTGCATTGTCTGTGTTTATTTTGTGTGTTATCTTGAAAAACATGTTTTGCATTAAACATGATTTGTCCATTTTTTAATTCAACTCCTAGCACACTATTGGTTAATAAACTCAATTTCAGCATTTTTATAATACCTTTCCAAGTCCACCCCCAAATTCATTCAAAATCACTATGAGATTCCTCTTTTAGAAGTTACTATAGAGAAGTTTATATTGTTGGAGCCCTCTAGTTTGATCGATGTTTATTTGGCATTGCGCCTTAAGTCTTCAATTAAGGTCTAATTCTCTAGAAGTTTCAACTTCTCTTCCTTATTTTCTAGATTATTGGAAAATTCAGATTCAATTGTCATTGATTAGCAACAATGATATCTTGTCTAATCTGATCTAGCTTTGTTGTAATTCTTTTTGAACTTTTCTTTGTCTAGTTTCTTGAATTGAGTATCCATTAACTTTAGGTCGGTGGCCAAATTCACCTTGATTATGTTGTCCTTAAAAAAACATAAAAAATCAGTCTACTTTAAATTTTTATTCATTTCCTTCTCACTTTGATAAAATATCTATTTAGTTTGTCAGAAGTTCAAAGTCCGTCTAATGGTCTAATTTTATCCATTCAGTCATCTTTTAAGAGTACCTCAACATTTGTACTTTGGACACATATATTTAGATAAAAACAAGTGTTGTTTTGTTTATACATGACTTCGATTAATTGTTTTGATCAACAAACTAACACCCTTCTTTTTATTTTTCTTTCTTAGAGAGACTGATTTATATTGGTGATGAAACTTTCTCAAGATCAAAGTAAGGAAGTTGGAGTACCTGGGAAGACTCATTTGAATACGAATTCCAATTCTATCAAAGCATTCAGTTTAGTTGATTTAGTTTCTAGTGTGTTGGTCACAAACGACTCTAGCACCTCATCATGAACAGAAGCCTATTTGGCGGCTATTGGTCGCCTAGAGAAACAAGTTGCTAAATTGAGTCTCATGGTGATGCAAAATAGAGCAGCCTCTCAAACTCCACCAGACATGACTCCACCTTTTATTATGTGCCAAAAAGGACCTGTCCCATTTTCCTTGCCAATCTCAAACAAGATTGCCCAAAGAAAGAACCTCATCACTTCACCTCAGAATACTTCATTCATCCCTCAAACTTAGGATTCTTATCCTATGAACACATATTCTCTAAAAGTTCAAAATAATCCATAGAACCACCATACGCCACAAGTGCACACCTACATTATTGTACGGATCCAACGATTGAATAATGATACTCAAAGAAAGGTTAGATTAGTTGGTGAGGAAATGGTGCACAAAGAGCTAAAAACGTTTGGAGGATACTATGAGAGGTATTCATGGGTTCGGTAGTGACCAAAGTATGGGGCATGGAAAGTTTTGCGGATTTCCTGAAATAAAGTTATCCCCGGATCACAAGGTTCCCAAGTTTTAAAAGTTTGATGGATTAGAAAATCCTTTTACTCATTTGAAAGCATACTTTGAGAAGTTGGTTTGTATGTGTAAGGATGACGGGATGGAATCAAGCTATTCAATCAAGGTTTGAGCAGAGAAGCTTTGGAATGGTAGTCTGGTAATAATGCAACCAAATGGAATTCTTGGGATGATTTGGCGAATGCTTTTGTATACCATTAATGAAATAGGGATTGAAAGAGTAAATATCCGCATGCAAAAACTTTTTTATTGCAAAATTTCAAGTCTCATATTGAAATCAAGACTTGACAGAATCTCGATCACAAGCTAAAGTTAAAATAGACTTATTCCTTTTGAGAATGTGCTCAGTTATGGATGAATGAAGCATCTAAGGTACATTCGTCCATGAATGAACACGAGATGATCACTAGCTTTATTTTGGTGCAAGATTCAGACTACTATGAACCGATGGTGGTGCATTTACAAACTTTGTTGAAGTTTTCAAGATTGTATAAAGAATTGAATATGGCCTTGATATCAGGAAACTAATAAGTTTGGCAATGTTACAGTGAACTAATAAGGCCTTCCAAGTTGATATCCTAGGGAATGGTAAGGAGAAAGAGAAAGAGTTTATAAAGGTGGTAATGTGAGGAGGTACATCATCTCATCAACCACCACAGCAAGATAACCTAAGGCATGGTATGTTCAAACTTCTCCACACCCATATTATCCTACTTTACAATCTTACCATCCTTAGTTTTCGCAAATGTTATATCTATCCATAATATACATATAATGCACTAGTCTCCACAAGAATCACAAGATCTTCAAATCAATGCTTCTTATCCCAGCTTTGAGAGGTAGCCTCCCAAGACCTTCAAACAATTGCCAAAACCACTGACTCAA
The DNA here is from genome assembly GCA_039654485.1 of Withania somnifera. NCBI lineage: Eukaryota > Viridiplantae > Streptophyta > Magnoliopsida > Solanales > Solanaceae > Withania > Withania somnifera. Next base: position 3,971 of record JBDJHY010218855.1, on the reverse strand, counting down.
ATGTACGAGATGCTGAATGTAGCAGGGATTCTTCATCCAATAAAAGAAAATTCTGTGAATACTTTATCTAGTTGGTATGATCCGAAAAATGGTGTACTTATCACTCAGGAATAGCTGGGCATGACAGTGAAAAGTGCCATGCCCTTAAACACAAGATCCAAGACCTGATGAACAACAAAGTGATACTACTTGTAGGTGCTCCACCAAACACGAATAGCAACCCACAACCCAATCACAAGAAGTAGAATTTTGGAAAAATGCAATTGTAAAGAGCAATTAAGTTTTCTAGAATGTTGCACTTTACTGTTTTTCAATCTTTCATTTTAAGATTATCACTTTCTTTTCTTTTATTTTCATTTTGACATCGTCTTTCCTTGTTATCGCACCCTATATTTTTATTTTCCCTATAATCACACTTTTACTTGTAATTTGAATCACATACGACCTGAGTTCCTAAGTATGGGATACGTAGGGGACCTATGTTGGATTTGGTCACCCTTTTAGTTATTTTTTCTACTTCTATGGAGAGGTGGAACTATATTTGACCTAATTCCTTTGTCAACAGGATGTGTAAGTTCCTTACAGGCTCGATTATATTCCTCGAAAGCTTTTCCATTTTCCTTTACAATGGATACATGGGTAGAATTTTTGAGAAAGATCTCAAAAGTTCCATAATAAGAGACATCATGAAGTACCAAAAAGTTAAAGAAATCTTGTGTTCCAAACTGGGAATTTTTTTTGAGAATTTTTGGGATAATCCTAAAAAATTCCACCAAGGTTGCACTTCAAAAATTATCAGAATTTAGAAAGATAAACTAGGAAGGAGCAACAACACAAGCAAGGCAAAGACAATACAAATTAGTCTTTCAAAACTAAGAATTTTTATTTGAATACAGGATCCTATACATACTAGTCCTTTTCTCCCTTTCTTTCACAAGGTCATTGTGAATCACTTTTTCTTAATCTAAGATGTTTCTTTGGATGTAAGAGACATGAAATCACCCTAGAGCTCAGCAGAGAATAACAACAATCTTTGATTCCATACCTGATGCATCACTTGATTGCAAATTTAAACATTAACTCCTTTTAATCCTATCATCTAATAAGGACCCTAACACTTTGTCTTTTTAATAGGACAAGGAATTCTTAGACTTCACAGAAGGGAACATTTACCTATGGACTCGATGAGGAACAAATATCTGGTCTATAAGGGGAGTCTTTGACTACTCAGGTACGTTCTTTTATTCTATTGTTATTCTGTGACTTCCCTGCTTTCACTATTTTCTCATATACTTACAAGGGAATCATATCAACCAATTGCTCGAGATGGAAACAACTATGTCTGATTTTCATAAAGTATCATAATTCCTTAAGGCATTTCAAGAAAAAGGGTACAAAGAATTTTCACAGGGATTTGCAAGAGCGTACCAGTACAGTCTTCAAAATTATTCTGGGAAATAAGACAACAAACTCCCTTGTAGATAATCGAGAGGCCTTGCTAGGACTAAATGCTCTAGCTAAATACATCAACCCATAAAAGACTTACAAGGTATCATTTCGAAGTTGTCTATATCTTTGCATTAAATTTTGTGCATGTATTAAATATCATTGAATTTTTTTGTCTTACCCTCCTTTAAGAAATGAGTATTCTGACACATGCATTTTGTATCATATCTGCACAAACTATGCAAACCAGATTCTCATCTTGATGAGATACGTAGGAATCCTTTGTTGCGTTTGGTATCCTTTTTTAAAAATTTAAAAAAAAATACACAAATGAAAGATATAAAAACATGTCTTCTTTTGAGAATCGTGTATTTGAATTTGTTGGTGCCAACACAATTAGGAAAATGTAAATGAAAGAATAAAAAACATTTTTGAAGTAATTGAGAGGAACAACGCTGTGGTGAACCATAGATTCTTGTGGTATCTCTCATTTGTACATTTGCGACCTTTGAAGATAGCCTCTTGCGTGCATTCAGGATAAGAACAAAACCATTCTTATTGTTTCATGTGCATTGTGCGGTGAGTTTTTGGTATTGTGCGGTGAGTTTTTGGTTAAGTTCAATTATATTCCATTTTCAATCTATAACTTGGCCTAAATGTTTGTTGAGGAAAAATCTTGAGTAATATTTTGTTTAAGTAAGGATTATTGGACTTCTTTGAGCCGATTGATCCTTTCATGCCTATAAAATGACGTTAATACTTAGTATGTCCCACTTGAAGCCTAAAGCCTATTTTTTAGAACACCACATCTCGGCCTATACCCTTATGAGTGCTTATATGCACTATCACTCTCTTAGCCCAATCTTCTTGGGAATACTAAAAATGTGTGAATCATGAACAAAGATTCAAATTGAGGCTTACAATGGAGAGACACAAAAGTCCCCAAAAGTTGAGAATATAAAAAAAACTCAAAATAGAAGAATAAAAGAGAGAAAGGGGAGGACCCCCACAAGATAAAGACAAGAAGAAAACTCAAATAAAAACAAAAGAAAAAGGAAAATAAAAGAAAGAAATAATAAAAGGACAAAGCTCAGGAAAGTAAACATTAGAAGAAGTCTAGACAAAGAAATGGAAAACAAAGATGGTCAAAGCATCAAAGGCGAAACGACCATCAAAAGCACAAATTCAGTGCAATGCTCAAGGAGATATTAAGTCACATTTACCCCAAATAAATATCATACCCGTCCCTAAGAAAACATCACAAGTCAAAAATAAAGTCCTACATGGTCTGATTCTAGATATTCTCAAACTAGTAGAGACTTACATGAAGGCCAAGAATATGGTACCACAAATGTATATGTTGAATGTATTTTTTAGTGTGAGTGTACTTTGAAAAAATCCTCAAGTTAAGTACTTTAAAAAGTGTGAGATAGGATTTTCTTTGAGGTGAGGGCACTTGGAACGCAAGGATAGGTACATTTCAAAACCTTTTATTTTTGAAGCAAGACAAATAAATCTTGTCGATGATTAGGTATATTTTAGGGACCACTCGAAGCTATAAGAATTACCTCAAAGAAAATCTCATTTATGTGAGGAGAAAATGAGGGAAATTTCCACACACTACTAATTATTGGTACCAACTACAGTCAGGACTCGGCTCTATTCATCATTTTAATTTTTCAAGATAGAATGGTCAAGCACCCATCTTCTAAATCTACCGAAGTGACTTATTGGATATCTCATTGATAAAGTCATATTTATTTTTAATTTGTTTATCCTTTTTATCAAAGTGACACATTGGTTGTTACTTTAACAAAAATGGTGCTTTAAATTCAAAGTTGAGTCGTCATCCCATTCAAAAATGGAAATTTTCTAAAGTTGGATCATCATTCCACTCAAAGATGATATCTTTGCAAAATTAAGTTGTCATCCCATTTAAAAGATTATCACTTTTTCAAAATTGGATTCTTATTCATTTCAAGTAATGTATGAGTTCATTGACTCACTTAAATCATGTTTGTATAGTTTCTATTGCATTGCTACTAATCATTTCATTTTATCTCTTGGGTACAAAAAGAAAAGGAAAACCAAAGAGTTTGAACCATGCTTGACCTAATTCTCATTCAAAGGGATACATAGGCACCACAATGGCTTGGTCATTCCCGCAAGACATAGATTTCTACATATATTGGAAACCGAGGTAGAATTTTTGACTGAAAATAAAAAATTCTAAATAAGAATATTGTCATTAAAGATTAAGGATGGAGAACTTATCAAACAATGCAATTGCGGTAGAATTTTGAGGAAGGTCTCATAAATTCCATAAGCGTCAGAAGCTTCTATCAACCGGTCTACACATACTTTTAGGATATTTAACAAGGGGAAAATTTTTTAGGTGCTCCAAAAATTTTGTACCAAGAATGTTATCTGATCGTAGGAAGTTTTACCTGCCGAAAAGCCACTTAACTTGTATTAATTTACTTTGTTTTGAGGATAATTGTATAGTATGTGATGATTTTGTAGTG
>JBDJHY010218834.1:0-11247 GCA_039654485.1 Withania somnifera | reverse complement strand
TGTTCCACAATACTCTACTAGACATTGGTTTTGTACACTGACACCGAAGAACCTAGGCTCTGATACCAACTTCTCACGACCCCATTTATCGGATCATGATGGCACCTACTATACCACCAGTAGGAGAACCAACCTTGTAGTCCGAAGCCGAGGCAATGGACTACCATATCAAATGCGGAAAGCACAAGTTCAATAAATAGTGTGTAAATAAAATAAAAAGGAAGTAATAGAGTCAATTAACATGCCTAAAACCCGGCTAAAATCCATAAATTGGCATGAAATGCAAGCGAAAACCCAAAAACACAAACTTAAGGTCAATCTCGACTTTGATTGGCATTCTAAAGCTAACAAAATTGTTAGTTTTGAGCTCGGCTTAAAGGAAAGTTGACTTTGATCAACAAGTACGTAGTTTTAAGCCCTAAAACAGGAAATTTGAGATATTTCTCAACAAAGTCGCCAGAGATCCAAACTATCGGTCCCAGAAAGTCATAAATGACTTTGAAAAACTACCAAAATGCTCTGGAATGCAAAACGTCGCATAGTTATCATAAATGAACATGAGCGTCATTACACCTATGAACTAAGAAACCACCATAATAGACTCGGGAGTAGGAGTGTCTGTGCGAACATTGCGAATGTATGCTAAGTAAGCCAAACATCCTCTCTCCACCAACCTCCTCGCCTGAAGGCAGGAGATGATCTCTATCGATGTGCAACAACTAGAACCCTGCCACATAATTGTAGATGCACCAGACACCGGTAAGGTAACATTCTTGGCATAACAATCCAAAACCGAATGATTAGGGCATAACCATTCCATGCCCAGTGTAGCTTTGAAATCAACCATATCTAGAAACATTAGGTTAGCCCAATTACCCAATCCTCCCAAAAAAACCAAACATGACCTGATAACCTGATCCACTACTAAAAAAAATCCCCTACTGGGGTAGCAATAAGCATAGGTATAGATAGCATCTCACTAGATAGCACCAAGATAGGTGAAAAACAAGTAGAAACATACGAACAAGTGGATTCAGGATCAAACAAGGCCGAGATAGACCTAATACACATAGAAATCATACCTCTCATCACAGCATCCAAGGCCTCCGCCTTTGGCCTAGATGGTATATCATATAACTAGAGATCACGATAAGGAAAACTACCACCGTGACCACCGACCCTACCACGTTGGATTCTACCACGAGAACCATCCTATGTCCCACCTCTAGCTAATGGAAAAACTAATCTTAGAGGCTGAACATGCTGGGGAGCAAGCTGAAAAGTACCCTGGTGAGGCCATGCTCTAGAAAAATAACCAACAACCCCAAACTTGCAGAAATCTCTGAAGTTCCACACAGACAACCATGACCGGAACCAGACTGACCACTGTAGTGGGAAGACCAAGAACCTCATGACGTCTTCCTTTGAGAAGGTGCATGAAAACTCTACTGAAGAAGTCCTGAAATCTTAATTGAGGCCTTAACCAGCCTGCTAGACTGATCCTATGCATACCACTACTGACAACGGCCCCAGGATAGGACCCATTAAAACCACCCTGCTTTCTTTCCCTCTTCTCGCTGTACAGACGCAACTCACGACAGAGGGTCTCCATAGAATGAGCATGGTTTACCATTTCCTAAAATGGAGGTCGTCTTTCACCAATAAAGAAACTACCTCTAAAAGTCTTTCCCTAGAACCAAAGGCAAATTGTGAGACTCTTTCTGCCTCAGTAGGCATTAACTCAACACCATAGACTAATAACTGATGGAAATAGGCCTCATATTCCAACACTGACATCGGTCCCTACTCTAACCTCCTGAACTCCTCTCTCAGGCACTCACGCTTAACCCTGGACATAAACCTCCTCATGAAGATCTCGTAGAACTCAACCCATGTCAACTGAGACGACCATGCTGGCCTACAAACTGTGAAAGCTCTACACCACTGTTAAGCACTATACATCTGATATATGGTGTAGGATACCTATGGGTGTCCAAAATACTGAGGTTTCTTAACCTCTCCTCACACTCAGTAATAAGTTAGTGGGTATACTCCCTCGAAACTCCAGTGACTCAAGGGGGATCCAATCTCTGGAATTCTGTCAGGAGCTTCTGCTCCAAATATGTCATCGCCGGTTGCAATGCAAAAATAGGAGCAACAACTGGAATAGGAAAAACCTGAGTCTGCTTGGGAGCTTCTCCTGGATAAAATAGCAGAACTCATTGAACTGGCTGAGCTGGAGTGGGAACTGTAGCTGCAGGTTGTACCTCTGATGTAGATACACCGAAAGCTACCCCCTGGGCAAACATTTATGCCCCGTCAGTAGAAGGACCTCCATAAGCACTGAGCTGGAGAATAGTATGGCTTTCTAAAGTAGAAGGTGGAATAGGTTCTGGAAAAGGCATTATAGGCATTGGCGTGGTCTCTGAAGTAGAAATCAGAGTCGTCACCCCAGCAGACGCTGTAATAAAAAATGTAGTTTTATCTTGAGCCATTGGATAGGAGGGCTCACCAGTATCTGCCGAGGAAGATCGCGTACGCGGCATCTCCGAGATTATGAGGACAATCAATAACAATTTGTGAGAAACCACCTAGGACATCCTACATGTCACCATATCCCCCTGAAATAAGTCACGGACGTCTCCGCACCATTGTGCAGGACTATACTAGACATTGGCTCTGTCGCTGACACCAGACGAACCTAAAGCTCTGATACTAAGTTGTCACGGCCCGATTTCTTAGATCATGATGGCTCCTACTATCTCACTAGTAGAAGAACTAATCCTATAGCCCAATGACGAAGCGGAGGGATATTATGTCAATAAGGGAATGCACAAGTACAACTAATCATACTAAAAAAACAGAGATAGAGTCACAATAAGGGAATGAATAATAGAATAAAAAAAACTCCCAAGACCCGGTATTAGTGTATATAAATACAGAGCCACTAAGTATAGAGTACAAGTAAAACTGTACAATACAAACTTATCTCTAAATATACAAAGGAGAAAAAATATAAGCTGAAGAGAGCAAGAATAGCTGGACACCAATGCTCACCTTGTATCTCTAAAATCAACAGTAAGGGAGCACGAATGTCAATATGTAAATCAATGTCGGGCTCTAGTACTCGAATTTGCACCTGGAAAACACAAGTGCAGTACAAGTACATGTCGCTAAAGCAACCAGTACACAGTAGGCTTTAAAGACCCAATAGGTACATAAAAAAACATAAAAGCAGTAAAAAATAACTGGATTATAAGAAACTAAGTTCACAGAAGCAAGTGATATAACACAGAATCTACATACTCAGATATGAAGTAAGGAAGACAGATAGAGCATGGCGTTGCTAGATGAGGCACAAAATAGGATAAATAGCAGTAAATGGAAAAGAATGAATAAAGAATGTAACGAGTGGCTCATGGAGGATATACTGGTAACCTCAAGATACAAGAATGGGATAATAAAAAAATAACCAAACGCACAAATAACACCAAAGAATAAAAAGTCCGAAAGCAAGGACTATAACTAACATAAATAGTAAATATAGAAATAAAGTAGGTAAATTAACACTACCAAACCCCCATAAGAATGGCAGCATACATAGAAGTCATGTTTAACTATTGGCATCCCATACTATCGGCGGTACACTAAAGCAAAAATATGCAGAAAAGTAACACAACCATACAATGTCACAGTTCTTGTGTAAGTTCCTCCTCCAGTACCCATAGACCCAGCAGGAAGGACCCATTAAACCCTGCATATCCCTGCTTCGACCTATACCCCTCCTTCAATTACTACATACTAAGGGCAACGTCCATGGAAATACCCCCACCACATGTAAATCTCAAATGTCACAATAATCTCACATCCCAATATCACAGTGTCTTAGGGAATCTAATAATATGGCATACAATGCCTCTGTATGTTGTAAACTCGACAGTTCAGGGCACCCCGCGCCTAAATATAGTAGTATCTCCAAGGTCCTCAAATTAATAAGTGTGGTAAATATTGAAACGTTGTACTCACCACCGTGCAGACACGAACTCAAGTTCTAGCGGCTATACTCACTGCTGGACAAAGTCGGACACAAGTCCCAACATAAGTAGTGTGTGATAGTACACAGTGTTATGGTATGAAACCTGGTCTAAATCAAGGAAAAAGGGTAGTACTAGGTACACGGTATGTAACTGAGTCAACGGTGAGTAAAAGATCCATTGACTTATATCATTATCAAAAATTTCCATCTTATTGCAATTTATATAATTTTCATCATTATTATAGGCAAGCATCTTGCACAGTTCACTAATCTAAATGGTGGATGGTGATACGGGCCCTATCCCCAAATTCACTCTCAGAATAGAGCCTCTGGCTCTTTCGCAGTATGAATGCAATTGTACAACAATATCTATAGTTAACTTATTCCCTACATAGGCTCAACTAAGCTACAGCTAGAAGCACAATACACTAGCCCAAAACCGAGAGAAAAAGCCAAAATCCAACTTACGCATCAACATTCTACTACTTCCAGAGTCACCCTACAACCATCACAAGGCTAGCACTAGGTCACAGGCATCGTGTTACACCAAACACCAACTGGGGTAAAAGACGGGAGGGAATCGAAGAAGTAGTCCAAGTACACGGTAACAACCTAGAAAACCCAACTCATAGATGCGATTTAATAAAATTATGTAAGCTACACGCCTAGAGGAACCCTCACAAAGCCTCTCATCCGATGATTGGTGCACTACAACCTACAAAATTAGACCGACTGAAAGAAACTACCTCAATTAGCTCTAAAATTGATGAAACACAAATCCAAGAATCAATACAAGTCTAACGATAGTAATCATACTAAACTTTGGACTGGACCTAAAATGGATCGGTGGGAACCGAAAGCCGAAACCAAAAAAAATTCACCACAGGGTCCCCGGCATCACCAGGAACCTATACCTTAAAATTAAGCATAAGGCGAGTGACTGAAGGGCCTCAAACAACCCCAGACAAGTTTCATCAAAAGTGCAAAATGTAGTAGAATTCCCAAAAGCTACACAAAGGAAATCTACCGTAATTTGACATGCAATCTTAACTACAGAGTGAAATAAGCTTAAATTACAGGAATGACCTATAAACACTTAAATAAGCAAAGAAATAACAATTTCTCTTTTGGGGCATTAATGGGGGAAAATACCATTTTCATGGAACTTTGAGGGAATGAAATACCTACCAAGCATAGGGGAACGAGTAAGAAACTTTTCCACGAAGCTTGATGGAATTCCCAGTACAAATCGCCATGGAAAGGCTCGGTGAAATGAGGGAATGTTCTATGAAATAAATTGAAACTTTGAGGTTTTTCTATTATATAGCTGACCACGATTGGGCCCAATCACGCTAAATAAAAGGGAACTAGTAATTGAGAAAGCGCACCAAATAGCTCGATTGTGCTAAATATGTAAAAGGGAAGAACATCATGATAACTCTTTGGGGCATAATTGTGCTAATTAAAGAAAAAATAGGTTTAGTGTGATTGTGCAGAAGCAGGAGATCATGATGAACACTAGATATTGATAGGAAATCTACAACTACAGAATTCTCAAATGAAGGCACAGTATTGAAAAGGAGCCCACCAACAACAAACCAAATAGAAAACTTGAGTGAAAAACATACCCTGAACTCAAAGGAATCTATGAAATGGCCATCGAAGATCATTTAAATGAAAAAGAACTCCTAAACACAAACTAACCAAAAGAGGAAATATTTGAATCTCCACAAACTAACTCAAAAGAAGCACGGACACCTCGAGAATCACCCCAAAGGACAAACTAGCCTAAAGTCGGCATTATAAAGCTAACAAAACTATCAAAATTCAATTCTAGGAGCGTCATGAATAATTGTTGACTAAAGTCAATGAGTACCTAATTTTAGGCTATAAAATAGGCAAGGTAAGATAAGTCTCCATTGAGCCGCCAGGGAGTCAGACTACGGGTCCCAGCAAGTCACAAATGACCTGGGAAAGCTACTAGAAAGTTCTATATCACAAGACAATGCGTAAATCATCTAAATGACCCTAAGGGTCACTATAGGCCCTAAGGATACCTATTAATATGATAAGATACAGGGGTCATATCCAAGGTATAAACATAAAGAGACACTCCAAAATCTAGGGAGAGTTGGTTCACCTTCCCATGCCTGACAATTCACTAAGTACGCCTACCACCAAAGGCCTAACTCCGTCATCTCAGAAAATCTACAGGCTAAACTAGCCAAATAGCTCAAGTCTCTCACTAGGATTCACCACTAAAAGATTTCCTCCTCAATAATAGGGAATAAAAAGACCCTATGATTACTATCCCCCACTTAAGGTAAGGAAAGGTGAGGGTAATCAAAATCTCCTTCGGGATATAACAAGGCCCACCTAACAAGGGAACTCATCCCTTGAATCACACGACAACATCCTAATACATCTCCACAGGCACCTCTCGAGACAAAAGGCAAGTCTAATCTGTCCATGGAAATTATAACCCAGGTTCAACCAAAAACCACATAACCGATGGCTACAATATAATGTTATATTAAGATAAAAACCCAGTCTATTATACCCTAGTAACATAGATAAAGTTAATTCAACTAGCACAATAACACAAAATAGAATAAGTTGGAGTCATGCCCAAGTCAGCACAAGCTAACTAGGGAGGAAATAATATATATGGGTTGATACTATTATGCTTATGATATGGCTAACAGTGTGGGTACAGTATTTAGGTTGATCCTTGTTTCTCTATTGATATTATTGATGAATTCTGGGGGTCCATGACAGGGCATAGAGGGCGAAGGATTGCATGCTTGGGTCTTTGCCCACCATGTGGAGGCCACTGACCCTAGAATTTTAGCTATTATGCAACGAGTCTGGTGAGATGAGCTCTTAGCTGATGGCCTTTGGTCGATCCTGGACTCTGTTTATTTATCGTCTTCTTTATTATTGTATTACTATTTCTATTGAGTTGAAACTCTTATATATTGGTATTGCAGTGTCGATGCTCTTACATATACTTACAGTTTGGTCTGAAGACTTGGCACTGATGTTTTTATTAATACAGACATGAGATGTGTTTCTGATGATGTTATTGACACTGACAGGGGTGTGTGTCCGATGTTGTTATTGACATTGACAGAGGGTGTAAGTCTGATGATATTAATGACACTGACATGGGGTGTGTGTTTGATGTTTATTACTGGCACTGACAAGGGGTGTTTGCCTAAGGTTGATACTGTTTTACTTTTCTTTTTTGTGCCTCTATGTATTTCTTTAGGTTTGGTGTGTGCTCACTGGGCTTGAGGGGGAGTCACTATAGGTTTGCTATGCTGTTTGTGCTTACCGGCAGGATGGGGCTCCAGGTAGGTCTTTGTTTTTTTTTTTTGTACTTACTGGTGGTATGGGATATCGGTAGGTTTATTGTGTGTTTACTTTTTATCCCGCATTTAGTGGTGTCCTTCTATTCGATTCTTGTTTGTGATTCTTGTGTATATGGTATCATGGTTAGTGGGGTTTGACTATGTTGGAGCATAGGTATGTTTCCTCACTTCGTTTTGGGTTTTAGATTTTGGACTCTATAGCCTGTATCTACCATGATTATTTCCTGTAGTTCTATGATGGTACAATTGATATTGTACTCCTCTTCTTATTATTAGTTTTACTTCTTCTTTTACCACATCTTTACTATTATTGACTTGTTTTACTTCCTTGGTGTATTACTCACATTATATTTTAACCCAATCAGCCAATGATATCTATTGGGTACCTTGTTTGGTACTCATGCTGCACTTCTTTACCTTTTTTCATGGTGTAGATACTGGCAAGAGTTATCAAAGACGTCATGATCATGCGTATTAGACCTAGCTGATTTGTAGATATTACGGTGAGCTTGGCCTTCCGAGCTGACGGTGATTTCCTTTACTCTAGGTTGCTTTATTCGATACACAGCAGGCCCTGAATTGTAGTATCTTTCACAGGAGATTTGTATTTTATATCTTTCGCTTATTCTTTATAGTAGCTCAATATGCCTCTGACACCAGGTTTTGGTATTCGGGTTATGTATGATTCCTATTGGCTTCTTTTATTATGTATTGTTTATGTTTTCCTTTTCTGCATTTGTCATTTTGATAGCTTATAGCCCATTGTGCGTAGCTCCGAGCTGTTAGGTTAGCTTTGTCTACAGTAAGGTTGTAAACGCCATCATGACTTGATATTTTGAGTTGAAACAGACGTCGGCCTTGACCAATCATGTACCTCCTAAATCTTTGTTGGCTCAATTTTAATTACAACCTTTGACGCTACATGTCCTAAAAATGCAACAGACTCCAACCAAAACTCACACTTTGAGAACTTTGCATAAAACTTGTGTTATCTCAGTGTTTAGGGGATAAACCTCAAGTGCTGCTCATGATCAGACCTGCTTCGCGAATACACCAAAATCTCATTGATAAACACAATGACGAACGAGTCCAAGTAGGGCTTAAGCACCCTATGCATCAAGTCCATAAAAGATGTTGGGACATTGGTCAACCCAAAGGACATAACAGAAATTCATAATGACCATAACAGGTCCTGAAAGTTGACTTAAGTACATACTCTGCCAGAGTCCGCAACTAATGGTAACCAGACCTCAAATCAATCTTAGAGAACACTACAACTCCCTAGAGCTAATCAAACAAGTCATTAATTCTCAGCATAGGATATCTGCTTTTCATAGTAACCTTATTCAACTACCGATAATCAATACACATGCTCATAGTACCATCCTTATTCTTTACAAAAAACAGCGCACCCCAAGGTGACACACTGGAATAGAAAAAATCTTTATCTAGCAAATCCTGGAGTTGAACCTTAAGTTCTCTTAACTTGCAGGAGCCATACGACATGGGGCAATGGAAATGGGCTTAGTGCTCGACTATAAGTCAACAACAAAATCGGTACCTTGCTCTGGTGGTAGGCCTGGTAGGTTGATCGGGAATAAATAAAGGAACCTAAAAACAATAGGAACAGGCTCAGGAGCAGGAGTGTTGTCCTGAATATCACAAAGTACGCTAAGTATACCAAACACCCTCTCCCTACTAGCCTCCTCGCATGAAGGCAAGAAATAAAGTCTGTCGGTGCGTGGCTACTAGAACCCTACCACACAACCGAAGATAAACGTGGTACTTCTAAGGTGATGGTCTTGGTATAAAAATCCAAAATCGCACGATGAGGGGACACCAATCCATACCTATAGTAATATCAAAGTCCACCATATCTAACAATATTAAGTCATCCCATGTGTATAACCCGCAACAAAAATCAAGGATGATCGGATCAATCGATCCTCTACTAAAGAATCCCCTACAGGGGTAGCAACACCATAGATATAGACATCACATCACTAGAAAACCCTAAAATAGGTGTAAAATAAGATGGCACATATGGACAAGTAGACCCAGGGTCAAATAGTGGTGACACAGGTATGGAACACAAAGAAATCAAACCTATAATCACAGCATCCGAGGCCACAGCCTCAGGTCAAGAAGGAATGGAATATAACTAGCGATCACCTCCATGACAACCAGAACCGTGACTACTGCCCCTACCACGCTGGCCACCACCTCTATTACCACCCTGTGCTGCACCTCTAGCCGGTGGAGGCGCTGATCTCAATAGTTGTACAAACTAAGGAGTATGTTGAATGAAGCCCCTCTGTGGACAACATTTATCATAATGTCCCACAAGGCCACACTCATAACACGACTCAGATGGCCTACTCTATTGGGATCCTCTACCAGAACCCATCTGACTACCCTGATGTGATAAACCAGCCCCTCGTGAAGACTGTGTAGGAGATGGAGAAAAAACCTACAATGATGCCTACACATGATTGCTAGACTTGACTTGTGCCTGATGAAACTAACTGTAGTCCCCAGAACGGGACAAACTATAACCTCCCTATTGTCATTGCCTCTTCTCGTTGCGCTGATGCGACTCATGATAGAGGGCTTCCGTCTATTTTGCATGGTCAACACTACTTGGAATGGACGACCGTCAGAAATCAACAATGCTACTGCCTCATAGAGCCTATCTCTCAACATATAAGAGAACCTAAGGACTCTCTCTACCTCTGGATACATAAGCTGAACCCCATAGACTGAAAGTTGATGAAATCTAGCCTCATACTAAACAAACATATACCCGTACTCATGTCTTCTAAAATCTTCTCCCAAGCTCTCTCTCTCAGCCCTAGATAAAAATTTCTTCATGAACACTTTGTAAAACTCAGCTCAAGTCGGTTGGGATGACCCTTTGGGTCTACAAACTATGAATTCTCTTCACTACTGGTTAAGCACACCATGCATCTGATATGTTTTAAAGGCTACACCGTGGGTCTACAATACAGCCGTTTTAGTAAGTCTCTCTTCACAATCAACGTTAAAATAATGGGCATCCTCCCCTAGGACTCTAGTGAATCTAGGGGTATCAAACCTCAGAGTCTGTCATAAATGGTTGTTGTTCAACAGCAGGAGCAACGGTCGGCAGTGGTATAACCTGAACAGGTGTAGAAGTCACTGCTGGAACAACTGATGGAACTGGCTGCACTGTAGGGACTGCATCTATAGGCTAGGATACTGGAACTACTTTCTATGTTCCTTCTGTAAGAGGACCACTGTAAGCACTAAGTAGTTGCCACAGTATGCTATGAATATCAGGAAAATGTGTTGCAACATGTGCTGGAATATGTGCTGCAGCTGGTGCTACAACAGGTACTACAAGCACTGGTTGAACCTCAGAAGTAGTGGCGGGAATAGGCAACTCTGCAGGTGCTTAAACTTCCTTCCTTGCAGCTGAAGAATATGAACGAGGCATCTGCAAAAGTGTGATGACCATGGGTGAGAATTTTCAAGAAACAATCAAGGATGTATGCACGATACAAGATTAAAAAAAAGAACAATTTTCCTAAATGTCACTATAGCCTCCTGAAGATAAGAAACAGATTTCTCCGCATTATTCCACAAGACTACTAGACATTGGTTTTGTACACTAACACCGAAGAACCTAGGCTCTGATACCAATTTCTCACGACCCCATTTATCGGATCATGATGACACCTACTATACCACCAGTAGGAGAACCAACCCTGTAGTCCGAAGCTGAGGCAAAGGACTACCATATCAAATGCGGAAAGCACAAGTTCAATAAACAGTGTGTAAATAAAATAAAGAGGAAGT
>JBDJHY010218824.1:0-11247 GCA_039654485.1 Withania somnifera | reverse complement strand
TTTATATTCACTCATTGTTATTTTGCACTTTTATACAGATTTTGATCCGCGGACTTAGCGACTTCCTCTATTTCCCATTAGTCTAAGAGCAATTCAAGGATTTTGAGGTAGTCGATTGTATTTTCATCAGTTTCTTAAGAATTCTCATTTATCTTCTTGTTTTAGTGTCTTTACTTTATAAAGACTCTATTTTATACATTTGAATTTCTTCATAATTCATAAACATTCTATAGTGGCTTGTAAAACCATGGAAACCTGGTCTTTTGGTTTATATATGGGTATACAGGGTTATGGTTTCTCGTATTTAGGGTATTTTTGTATTTTACTTCCTTATTTAGATTTATTTTGGTTGTTGGATGAAATATCGAATTTTTTATGGTTGGTGTCATCTCTTCTAATTTTTGGGTTGTGATTAGTAGGAAGGTAGGTATAATCACGTCCAGTTTTTGGGTTTTGACGAGTTTGTATCAGATCCCTAGCTTTATAGGTCCCACTGTATACAAGCCGAGCGGGTTGTGACACTCTCCCCCACCTATTGTTGCGACGTCCTCGGCACAAGTACTCCCTAAGTATGCTTGGACTTGGTTTTGAAAATTTTAGTAGAGTCTCATGGATCGGTGCGGAGTCATTAGTTACTTATCCTTGGGAGGCTATGGAACTGTAGGAAAACCTTTCTTCATTATTTCATTTCTATCTAGCATGGTTGATTCATGTATGTTGAGTCCTTGAATATTTTTGTTTGATAAATGGTGGGGGTAGAGATGCAGCTGACAGAATTAGCGGTAGATACAAAGTTAGGGGCCGAGGTAGATCACAAGGTAAGGCTAGAGGAGTAGGCCTAGTTAAGAGTCAAGCCAGGATAGTTTTACTTGAGACAAAGATAGATAGAGATGAGGAGAAGATTCCTCAGGAGTATGTTGCATCCTCTCTATTACAGGATACTTTGATTAGAGCCCTTAGGCTACATGGGAGCATGAAACAGGGCATCATGCCCCAAGGTTCACAGACTAAAGCCTGGGTAGATACCTTAAATTAGCATGCAATTTTAAGAGTTCATAACCCAATGGAACATCCACCAGTGGTTCCAGTTCAAGTGGGTTAGCCACCCAAATTTCAGGTTCCGACAAGAATGTTGCCAATTGTTCAAGGGGTCAAGGGGCAGCCACTAGTTGCACATCATGTTGATGACCTTTAGATTCCATGGGTTGGGGCTACAAGTATAGTTGTTGCTATAATATCAAATGAGAAGCAATAGCGGTATGAGAGGTTTAGGAAGATGGATCCTCCACATAATTTCAAGGTAGTCCGACTAAGGATCCTTACAAGTTTCAAACCACTTTTCATGAGAAACTCTAGGGATTTGGGTTGGTACAGAAGTTTGGGGTAGATTATATCATTTTACAGCTTTGAGGACCCACTAGACTATGTTGGCATTTTTATTTTAATTCTAGGCTAGTTGAATCTCCTTCTATGACTTGGGAGATACTTGCTCGAGCTTCTATGGATAAATATATATCACATCATCTGAGAAATGGTCAGTATTGATAGTTTGATAAGCCGAGGTAGGATAGGATGACTAATGAATATGTGTCTCCCTTTTATGAGTTGTATAGCTATGTCTTAGCTATCTCTCCATATGAGCAGAAGAAGATAATTTGGTTTATGAGGGGGTTGATCTTTTCTCTCCATGCTTTGGTATGTAAATCCTACAAAATGGAGGGATCCACATTGCATAGAGTGAAAAAGGTAGTTTGAGAAGCTGCACAAGGTCTAATTTGGTAAATGCAAGGGCAAGAGGCCTCGTCTTTCTGGCCAGTTCTAGAGTGCGTCATCTAGGGGAAGAGGTTCTTTTCATCATATGAGACATTCTCACCTACAAGTTCCATTTTAGGTAGCTATGCAAACCTCTAGCACTAACTATACTGTTCAGAATGCTCTCATCCCCACACATAGTTTTTAAGGGTCTCATAAAAAATTTCTAGGTTGGGGTGGCCATTCTAGGTCTTAAGGTTCTTCACATCATCTAACATCCCCCAGGGTATGCTTTACTTTATGTATACTAGTTATATATAGAGGTAATGTCCCCACAATATACAGTAAGAGTCTCAACAGGCTTCTCTGCCCTCTTGTACTCTAGTTAGAGCACTAGCAACTACAAGTGGAGGGAGAAGAGGTGGACAAATTGGGAGAGATACATAGACTGGCAGGGGTGTACTGAAGATAGGAAGAGGTTCATGCCATGCTCCAATTTATCCAAGAGGTGGAGGCACTTAGTGTTATGCCTTTCTAGGGAGATCCTTGGCTGAGTCTTCTGATGTTGTGATCATATGTATTATCCTAATTTTCCATAGGCCTACATCTCATTGTTTGATCCTGGATCTACCCATTCTAATGTATTTATGTACTTTATGCTGGTTTTGATTTTTTTTTTTTGATACATTGGCCATACCTCTTTGTATGTCTACTCCTAAAGGTATCCTTAGTAGTGGATTGGGTGTGTTGATCTTGTGTTGTTGTCTTTTCGGGGTACAAGACTTAGGTACAACTGATTTTGATTGATATGGTAGATTTTGATGTTATTTTGAGTATGAATTGGCTTTCCCCGTATCATACGGTTTTAGATTACCATTCCAAGACCTTAACTTTATGCATTCCTAGTATTTTGAGCATAAAGTGGAAGGGTATGTGTGGCCATATCCTTGCAGAGTAATACTTTCCTTGAAACTCAAAAGGTTGTTGATAAGGGTTGTTTATTTTGTATTTCCTTTATGCGGGAAGTTTGTACTGATCCCCCTTTCTTAGAGTCAAGCCTTATTGTTAAAAAGTTTGTTGATGTATTTCTGACTGACCTTCCTAGTGTTCCTCCTAATGGAGACGTTGTTACCATAGCACCAATTTGGATTTGGGAACTATTCCAATTTCTATTCCTCCTTACAGTATGTCTCCCACTGAGTTGAAGGAGTTGAAGGATCAACTGTAGGACTTTCTTATCAAGGGATTCATTCATCCTAGTATGTCACCTTGGGGTTCCTCAGTCTTGTTTATGAATAAAAAAGATGGTTCCATGCGGATATGCATTAGCTACAGATAATTGAAAAAATTAAACGTGAATAAAAAGTATCCTTTACTTCATATTGATGATTTGTTTGACGATCTTAAGGTTGCTGCTATCTTTTCTAAGATTGATTTAAGGTCTGGGTACCATCAATCTATTTAAGGGTTATTTAGAGTTTTGGACCTTGTATCATAAATCTGTCAATTCCATCAGTAGGACCTTCGTTTCGTATTTTAGGCCTTTCGTGGTGATTTTGAGTAGTTTGACGGGATAAATTTTAAGTGTAAAAGTAAATGGTTGACTTGATTCAACATTCGGCCTATGCTTCAATTCAAAATCTAATATTCTATTGGAATTGAGAGGTGCTTTTTGGCCTAGATAGAGGTTTTGCTTATTTTTTGTAAGTCCCGGTGGTATTTTGTTCATTTTGGTGAGTTTAGTTAAAAATCGACCCCTAGCAAATATCCAGTCAAGGATGCCTTGCATCCATGTTTTTATGGTTCTATTGAGTCTAGGATGTCAAAGTTTGTATGTCTTTATATATGGTTTGTTTTCATGGGATTCCAAACGAATCCTGAAGGTCCATTCGAAATCCATTTTGAACTTGTGAATTGTTGTTTTACTGTTATTATCACAATTGAAAGACCTTCATTGCGATTGCATAATGAGGGTCATGATCGCAAAGGTATGATTTCTGTTGGGTCGCAATCATATGGCACTGAGTCATGATCTCGAGGTCCTGGGACTCTAAAGGGCATGTTGCGTGGTCTTATTGCACCATCGGGTAGAGAATATTCTGCGGGCATGCAACGCATAGTAGGAGGCTACAATCACGATGAAGGTGTTGTACACATGGAACTATTTTAAACTAAAATTTCATAATCTTACACTCATTTGTCATGTAAAGCCTAAACCAAAACCCTTATTTTGGCAAAGTTTGAAAGACAAATTCAAAGATAATCACTTGGGTAAGTTTCTAAACTTATTTCATTAATTCTAACTCATTTTAACATGTTATTACATCAAAATTACGTGATTATCAAACTTAAATAAGTGAGTAAAATGATGAACTCAAAAATGAACAAAACTTGAGATCTATGCTTTGAAATGGAATGGGACTCTCAATGGAAGTCAATATTTAGGGTCCCTAAGTGATGAGTAACATAATTTACGATCAAGTTCTGATTTTGACCCATCAACCCGGGGTTATTTTTTAATAAACCTTGACTATTTGAGTCTTGAGTGTTGATTACTATATGTTTTCTTATATTCTTTGGGTAGTAACTAGATTGTGTGCAATTGAAGGCATTCCAAAAGGAAAGGCTCACGAGTAATTTAGTTTTTCAAAATCTAAGGCAAGTTGATGTTTATTTGATTTTTTTTAGAAAGTGTTAATGATTTCTTGCTAATTGATTGTGGTTTGGGAGAAATAAGTACTTCGGGGTTGATATCAAGCATATTGGGCCTAAATGAACAAGTAAAAATAATGTGAATACTTGATGAAATTTTTGAATCTTATATATACTTGAATTGAATTATGAATTTCTTGAATTGACTCATGTAGTCAAAAAGGATATCTTGATGATGAAATAGGGATTAAATGTATACTTGTCATTGAAATTTCCCTTAAAATGTTATTAATGCTTTTATAATTTATGGTTGTGATGCTCGTGAGGATAAATTGAGATAAAAAAGATATTCTTGATAGTGATTGCCCATAAGAGGCCGATAATATTTACTTAAGATTCAAAATTGTGGTAGTTCCATGAATTGTACATGATAATTGCTCACTTTACAATATTTTTAGATACACAACCTAGATTATGTATTGTGATCCATAGGAAATTATTTGGATAGACTGTTTGAGGCCTATTCCAGATGTCTGATTTGGATAAACAATCCAAGGTTTATTCTGGATGTCTGGGAAATGGATATATATTCTGAGGATCTTACAGATGACTGAGATATCAATTAGACCATTTTAGGGCCCATGTCGTAGGTCATGAAATGTATGATATATAGACCTCAAGAGTCTCCCATGGGTCCTGACTGAAACATAAATAAATGTAGGCAGGTGTATACATAAGATGGACATGCATTAAGCCCCTTGCATTATGCATTATTTTCTTTTGATTATGTCATTGATCATCTTTTCATATGGGATTTGAGATTATGTGAGATTGATTGATTCCATAAGATTACCTAACCTTGATTGATCCCTTGAGATTATCGGACATTGATTGATTCCTTGAGATTATCTGATATTGACCAATTCCTTAAGATTATCTGGCATTGATTAATTCCTTGAGATTATAAGGTATTGATTGATTCATTGAGATTATTTTATAATGAATGATTCCTTCAAATTACCTCTTTATTATGAGGATTTGAAGTTTTCTGGACATTAGATGGTATTTTATATGATATCTTTAGATATTGATTTATATTGTTGACTTGGATTTTGTATTAGTATATAAATTGTTATAGGTGTCAATATATCATAGGATCGGTTGGGTGTTAGGAGGGGATTTCGTTTCTCTTTACAGTTAGGCTAGTCGAACACGCTGCTAACTCTTTAGATTTTATTTACTTCTATACAGGTGTTGAGCCTCGGACTTAGAAACTTTCCCTATCTCTCATTAGTTCAAGAGAAGTTCAAGGATTCTGAGGTAGTTGATTGTCTCTTTATCAGTTGATGAAGACTTCTTATTTATCTTTACTTTCTAGTGTCGTTACTTTATAAAGACTCGGTTGCAGACATTTAAATTTCTTTGCAAACATTCTATAGTGGCTTGAAAAATAGTGGCAACCTATTATTTTGGTCCATATAGAGATGTACACATTTATGGTTTCTCATAGTTAAGGTATTTATATATTTTACTTACACATTTAGATTGATTTTGGTTGTTGGCTGACCTATAGAGTTTGGGAAGTTGTTTTCATTCTTTCATTTCTAACTAGTGTGGCTGATTTGTGTGTACCGAGTGTTTGTATGTTTTTATTCAACAAATGGTGAGGACTAGAGCTACAGCCGACAGAGTTTATTAGCCCAGGATATACATATCCATATGACATGGTTAGAGGAATAGGCAAAGCTAGGGGATGAGGTAGAGCCCAAGTTAGGGATATAAGAGTAGCCCCAGTAGGGGTCAAGCAAGGGTTGTTTCACTTGCGACAGAGATAGAGCTAAGGAGAATATTCCTTAGTAGTATGTTGTATCCTTTCTGTTACAGGATACTTTGATGAGAGTCCTTGGGATATTTGAGAGTATGGAACAGCTCCCTAACGTTCACAGATTATAGTTGCAGAAGAGACCTTATATTAGTATGCAATTCCAGGAGTTCGTGCTCTAGTGGGCTAGCCACCGGTGGTTCTAGTTCAGGTGTGTAAGCCACCCGAATTTCAATTTCCACAGGATAGTTGATAGTAGTTCATTGGCCAATGTGGTAGCCACCGGTTGCACATCGAGTTTATGAGCTTTATATTCCATAGGTTGGGGCTATAGGTACAGTTTTTGATATGATGTCGATGAGCAGCAGAAGAGGTATGAGAGGTTTTGGAAGATGGACCCCTCATAATTTTAGAGTAGCCCAACTAAGGATCCATATGAGTTTCTGACCACTTGCCATGAGCTACTCTAGAGTATTAAGTTGGTACAGATGTACGGGGTAGATTATATAGTTTTTCAACTTTGAGGGCCTGCTAAAAAGTGGTGGCATTCTTATGTTGACTCTAGGACTATTAGGTCACCTCCCGAAATGTGGGAGGTAGTTGCTAGGGCTTTTATGGATAAATATGTGTCCCGTAGTGTGAAAAGTGGTCTACATCGATAGTTTGATGTTATTTGGATACTTTCTTGGATTGATATGGTACATTATAATTGAGTATGTATTAAATTTCCCCCTATCATGCAATTTTAGATTTCCATGCCAAGATCGTTACTTTATGCATGCTTGGTATTTCGAGCATAGAGTAGAAGGGTATGTGTGAGTCGTATCCTTTTAGAGTTAAATTTTCCTTCAAGATCAAAAGATAATTGAGAAGGGGTGGTTATCTTATTTATCCTTTGTGTGGGATGTTAGTGTTGATCCCCCTTCCTTAAAGTCACTCCCTGTTGTTAGGGAGTTTGTTGTTGTGTTTTTGATTGACCTTCCTGGTGTTCCTCCTGATAGAGTCATTGATATTTGCATTGATTTGGAGCTAGAAACTAAGCCCATTTCTATTCCTCCTTATTTTATCGCTCCAGGGTAAACAAGGTTCTTTTCATAAACCCAATACATTTTGTATGCATATACTAGAACACCATGATAAAAATCAAAGATTATGTCCAATTTAAAGTGATCTGAGTTGAAGGAGTTGAAGGATCAATTGTAGGACTTTCTTAGAAAGGAATTCATTCATCCTGGTGTATCACTTTTGGGTGACCCGGCCTTGTTTTTTAAGAAAAGGAATGGTTCCATGCGTATGTGCATTAAAGATAGCTTTAGGGTTAATGCACATATACGTTGATGATAGCATTAGGATGAATGCACATACGCTTCTAAGTGAATGTGAATAACAAGTATCCTTTTCCTCACATTGATGATTTGTTCGACCAGCTTCAGGGTGCCACTATCTTTTCTAAGATTTATTTAAGGTCTGTGTACCATCAGTTGAAGATTAGGACTTTTGATATTCAAAGATAGATTTTTAGACTAGATATGGCCACTATGAGTTCTAGGTGGTGTCTTTTGGGTTTACTAATTCCCCAGCATTCATGGAGTTGATGAACGGTGTTTTTGAGTTGTACTTGGATTATTTTGTGATTATTCTTATTGATTATATCTTGGTACATTTCAAGAAAGAGCTTGATCATGTTTGACACTTGAGGACTATATCTCAGAGGTTGCGAGGTGAGAAGTTGTATTCTAAGTTCTCTAAGTGTGAGTTTTTCTCAGGTTCTGTGGCATTCTTGGGGCATATATTGTCCAAGGAGGGCATCAAAGTCAATTCGACCAATATTGTGGTTATGCATGATTGGGTGAGAGTTACCTCGCCAACTGAGATTTAGAGTTCTATTTTGCTATCTAGGTATTATAGGAAATTCATGTTGGATTTCTCTTCTATTGTTGATCCGTTGAATAGATTGACTTAGAAGAATGTGGCATTTGAGTGGTCTTATGAGTATGAGGAGAGCTTTCAAAAGCTCAAATCTTTATTTTTCTCTTATTTTTACTTTTCTAGTTGAGGGTAAAGGCTTTATCATCTATTGTGATTCTTTTAGAGTTTACTTGGGTAGAGTGTTGATACAGGATAGTAAAGTTGTGGCCTATACATCAAAGTAGATGAAGGTGCATGAGAAGAACTACCTACTCATGATTTGGAGTTGGTTGCGGCTGTTTTTGTGTTAAAGTTGTGGATAGACTACCTTTATGGAGTTCATTATGAGGTGTTCACCGATCATGTGAGTCTTCAGTATATCTTCAACCAGAAGGAACTTAATATTAGCCAATGGCATTGGTTATAGTTGATAAATGAATATGGAATCAATGTCTTGTATCATCTGGGAAAGTCCAATGTGATGACGAATTACCTTAGCACGAAGTCCTCAAGTATGGATAGTTTGTCCTCTGTTCAGGTTGAGGACCGTCCTTTGTCTATAGATGTTCAAAGTCTAGCCAACAGTCTAATTATATTGCAGATTTGAGGAGTGTGTTGTTCTTTCTTGTATGAAGGCCCGCTCTTTTTTGATGGAGCATATTTGGGAGACTTAATTTGATGATGCTAGATTGAGGAACGTTCATGATAAAGTGTTGTAAGGTGAGGCCAAGGCGATTGTGTTAGATTCTGAGGGTTTTGGGGGATTAGGTATCATATTTGTGTCCCTAAGTTCAATGACTTTGTTAGGTTGATCCTAGAGGAGGCCCATATTTCTAGATATTCCATTCATCTAGGGGTAAAGAATGTGTATCATGGTTTGATTCAGCATTACTGGTCATATGGCATGAAAAAGGACATTGCAGACTTTATTTCTAGGTGCTTGAACTGTCAGCAAGTGAAGTCTGAGCACCAGCGGTCGGGGAAGTGTGTCATAGAGGATTCCTATCCCCCATTGAATATGGAACACATAGATATGGAATTTGTTATGATGTTTCCTAGTACGTCTAGTGGTTATGACTCCATTTAGGAGGTTGTTGACTGACTAACTAAGTCTGCACATTTCATTCCAGCGAAGGTGAATAATAGTGCTCAGGAGTTAGATCAGATTTATATTAGCCAGATAGCTAGGTTGTATGGAGTCCCTATATCTATTATATCTAATCAAGGTACTGTATTTACTTCATACTTTTGGATTACTATGTAGCATGAGATTGGTACTCGGCCTGATATGAGCACATATTTCCCTCCTCAGACCGATGGCTAGTCAAAACGCACTTTCAAGTGCTTGAGGATATGTTATGGACATGTGTTATTGATTTTGGTTGTCATTGGGACTGATTCTTATTTCTTGCAGAGTTTGTGTATAAAAATTATTATTGAGCATCCAGATAGATCCTTTTGAGGCACTATATGGTAGGAATGTAGATCTTCAATTAGATGTTTCGAGGCTTATGAGGAGAGACATTGGGGTAAGGATTGTTGAGATATTCCATGGAGAGAGTTAGAATTACTTTCTGCCAGAGTAGGTAAAAGATCTATGTTGATAGGAGAGTTAGGCCTTTGGAATTCATGGAGGGTGATTGAATGTGGTTGAAGGTGTCACCCATGAAGGGTGTGATGAGATTTGGGAATAAAGGGAATCTTAGACGTTGTTTCATTGGTCTTTTTGATATTCTAGAGTTGAAGGGAGAGGTGGTTTACAAGTAAACTTTTCCACCTGGTTTGTATGCGATTCATTCGGTCTTCCATGTTTTTATTCTTCAGAGGTATATGCTCGATGAGTCCCATGTACTTCAGTGGGATACTTTGAGTTTGGACCCATATTTATTATTTAAGGAGGAGATAGTTGTCATTCCATAGAGGTAGGTTTGGAGATTTCAAACCAAAAAGATACCTTCTGTGAAGGTGCAGTGGAGGCACAAACTGGTCGAGGAACCTACTTGGGAGATCGCATCAGATATGTGTCTCCAGTACCCTCATCTTTTTTACCATTCAGGTATATCTTTCTTATTTTTGAGTACAAACATGGTTTTTAGTGTGGATGTGGTAATGACCCTCAAGGTTATTTTCTGGTTTTCTGGGCATTTTGACTATTTTACCTTTCTCTTAGTCTCATTATGCTAAACTTAGTCTGATTCCATGGTTTGTTTGGGAATAGGATGGATTTTGAGTTGGTTTTTGGAGATTTTTTAGTTTAGACCCTTTAAAGTTGAAATTTTGAAATATAGGGTCATTTGGGGTTTGGGACCTCGTTTCAAAAATCAATCAGTTCCATCAGCTCTAGAATGTCGATTTTGGTCTAGTAGGATCTTTGTTTCCTATTTTAGGCCTTTCTTGGTGATCTTGAGTGGTTTGACGGGATATATTTTATGAGAAAATGGTTGAATTGAGTCAACATTTGGTCTTATAGTTCTCGGATTAAAAATCCAATGGTTCCATTGGATTCGGGAGGTGATTTTTGGCCTAGGTAAAGGTTTTATTTATTTTTTGTAAGTCCTGTGGGTATTTTGGCCAATTCAATAATTTTAGTTAAAAATGGACCCTTAGCTGGTATCAAGGTCAACGAGACCCCGTATCTGTATTTTGATGGTTATGTTGGGTATGAGAAGTCGAAGTTCGTATGTTTTCATATATGGTTTGGGATTCCAAATAAACCCCAAGGCTCCATTCAAAATCATTTTTGAACTTGTGAATTGCCCTTTTATTGTTACTTTCACAGTTGAAGGATCTTCATCGCGATAGCATGATAAGGGAAACGATCGCAAAGGTATGATTTATGTTGGGCCGCAATCGCTTCGTATTGAGTTGTGATCGCGAGGGCTTGGAACTCTAAGGGGCATGATCGCATAGAGTAAATCCTGGGGGTATCACAATCATGTAGTGGGAGGCTGCGATCATGATGAAGGTTTCGTGTACTTGGGACTATTTTAAAAATAAATTTCATGATTTTATACTCATTTCTCATGCAAACCCCAAACCAAAATCCCTATTTTGGAGAAGATTGAAAGATGGACTCAAAGATAATCACTTGGGTAAGTCCCTAAACCTATTTT
>JBDJHY010218816.1:0-11247 GCA_039654485.1 Withania somnifera | reverse complement strand
ACTAAGTGCAAAAAACTAAAAACACACTCACATGAAGTAACCAGTCCTGTGTACGTTTCTCCTTCGGTACCGATAGACCAATCAGGCATAATTCATGGAAGGCTAATCCTAGTTCCTGTATATCTCTGCTCCATCATATACCCTTCCTCCGCATCGTCGTATCCCAGAGGCAAGACCCATAGAGGTACGCTCACCTCGTACAATCTCTAACGTCATCATAATCTCACATCCAAAACCATAGAACCTTAAAAGGTATTAAAATCCTGCATTTAATGCCTGATATCAATACTCTCAGTAAGACATGATCTCAATGAACGAGGATTAATTCATTAAACTAGGATATAAGCATAGATCCTAAGTTTTTCTTAGCTTGGTCATCAATGGAGGAAACTCAATTTTATGAAATTAAAAAGGAAGGAGACTTATCGAGAGTGGGAAAATACGAGGAAAACCTTTGGGAAATTTTCCTACAACACTTGATAAACTTTCCATAAAGAATCACCAAAACATTTAAGAGAAAAAATGGAAATAAACTTTGTGAAAAGAATGAACTGAAGGGTGTGCATTTATTTATAGTTTCTATAAATTCTGCGGGGTGGGGTGGCTAGAAAGAAAAATGGGTCGTTGGGCGACCCAGTGTCCCAGAACTTCACTTATTAGGGAGAACCTAAGCCCGGTGGGGCGATTGTAGCAGAGGCAAAATATGTCAGCTAGAGAAAAGGTCCCTGAGGTGGAAAATGAATGTTGGGGTGAGGGTCACAGGGGAGACACCCAGGCCACTGTGGTAACCTAGCAGGTGCGACCCTAGCCCTCGTCAGAGTGGCCTGTGCCTATAACTTCATAATAGCTAAATTTATGAACTCTGAGGGTCTAGAATGAGAATTTTGGGTTCAATTTCAATAAACCAAATATCTAAAATGCATGGAAACAACATTCCGGACTCAATGGAATCAACAAAAGATCAATTAAGGTCATTTGAGCAAAATGATCCCTAAAACCAAGAAATACTTAATTTGCACTAATCCACCAAGGACTAAAAATGACACCGGACGCTCAAGAAACACACAATTACTCTTACTAGCCTAAATTCACCCTCTGAAGCTGATGGAATCAACCAAATACCATTCCAACACTCCAAACATATAAAGACCACCAAGCTCCAAATTAAGCCTTAAATGAACTAAAATCCCACAATTTAACAAAACTCAAAATAAAAACCCAAAAACATGAACAAGGTCCATCCACACTTTATTCAGCATTCCAGAGCTAACACGAAACTGTCGAAATTAAATTCCAAGCTCGTCCAGAAGAAAAGTTGACTTTATAGCGAGTAATTAGTTGTAGGCTCTAAAATAGTCAAATTTGAGATAAATCTCAACCGAGATGCCAGGGAACCGGACTATGGGTCCCAACAAGTCATAAATTACTTAGGACAAACTGGAAAGATCTAGAATGTAAAACATCGCGTAGTTCTCATAAATGACCGTGGAGGTTATTACAACATCCACTACTAAAAGGACTTTCATCCCCGAAAGTCAAGAAGGAAATAAACAGGGAGAGAAATTACCTGATGTCTAAACAATTATGTATACTGCTTCAACATCTCACTCTTTATCTCTCCAAGTAGCCTCCTCAACCAGATGGTGCCTGCACTACAGCCTAACTACTGGAATATCCCTGGATCTTAACTTCCTAACATCCTTAGCCAACACTACTACTGCCTCATCAAGAAAAAAGAAAAATTATCATCCAACTACATTGAGTTCTCTCGAATAATGTAAGACTCATCCAGAATATACCATCGCAACATCAAAACATCGAAAACTAGATGAAAATTTTAAAATATACGAGGTAAAGCTAATCGGTAGTTAACATCATTAACTCTCTCCAAAATCTCAAATGGTTCAATATATATGGTACTAAACTTTCCCCATCTACTGAACCTCATCATACCGCGCATAGGAGACACTCTCAAGAAGACTATTGTCACCAACTCCAAGCTCTAAGGCATGAAGTCTACAGTTAGCGTAGGTCTTATGCCTACTCTGCACTTTCCAAAATTTATCCTAAATCACTCAAACCTGATAAAGAGAATTATAAAAAAAGTTTGAAGACTGGACTCTGGCCTCAAAGCCATCAAACCAACCAATAGGTAATCTACACCGCCTACCATACATACCTCAGAAGGTGCTATCTTGATGCTAGAGAGGTAGCAATTATTATAGGAAAACTCAGTTAAAGAAAAATGCTATTCCCAAGCACCCTCAAATCCAACACACAGTCATCTAATGCCTTAATAGTCCGCTCAGACTAACTGTCGGTTTATGGATGAAATGTTATATTCAACTAGACCTCAGTACCCAAATCCCGCTGAACATATCTCCAAAACAACAAAGTGAACTGGGTGCCTCTATCAAAAATGATATACACAAGAACACCATGCAATCGAACCACCTCAAGAATGTAGATTTGAGCCAAATGCTCAGTTTTATAAAAAGAGTGAGTGGGAATAAAGTGATATTACTTAGTCAATCTGTCTATAATAACCCACTCAATATCATGACCTCTGCTAGTCTAAGGCAAGCCTGAAACAAAATCTATAGTCACACGATCCTACTTCTAAGTTGGAATAAGGAGTCTCTGCATCAAACCACCTGGTCGTTTATTCTTATACTTAACCTACTGGCAGTTCAAACACTTAGACACATACTTAGCAATATGCCTCTTCATCCCACTTTACTAGTACAACTGCCACAAATCAAGATACATCTTAGTTGCATCTGGATAAATAGAATATCTGGAGCTATGGGCCTCACACAAGATCAAATGTACCAAGTCACCAACCTGTGGCGCACACACATGCGAACATCATATCAAACAACCCCATCTAAATTAATAAAGACCCGATTGTCCTCTCCATCTAACACCTGATCATGAAGAGAAGTCAAGCACAAATCCTCGAACTGTCGCTGTTGAATTTGATCTGACAAAGATGATCTGGCTTCAACATATGTTAAAACTCTCCTGAGGTCTGATAGGTCCCATCTCACTAAATAACTAGCCAAAGACTAGACCTCTACCACCAATAGTCTCTCAGAAACTGACAAGACTGCTAAGCTACCTATACTGACCGCCTTCCGGCTCAAGGCATCAACCACGAAAGTTTTATTTCCTGGATGATAAAGAATGGTAATATCATAGTCCTTTAGCAACTCGATCCACCTCAACTGCTGAGAGTTTAACTCCCTCTGGTTCATAATATACTGAAGACTATGATGTGTATTAAAGATCTCATACTTAACCCCATATAAGTAATGTCTCCAAATCTTGAGTGCAAACGTTACCACTTCTAACTCTAAGTCATAAGTGGGGTAGTTACCCTCGTGAGACTTCAACTACATTGATGCATATGCAATCACTTGACCCTTCTGCATCAGAACACAATCTAGACCAACATGAGAAGCATCGCAATACACTGAGAAACTCTGACCCTCAACTAGCCAGGTCAAAACTGGTGCCGATGTCAACAAATCTTTGAGCCAAAAAAATCTCAACTCACACTTCTCGGACCACTGAAAGGCCTCATTCTTCCTAGTCAACTTAGTCAAGGGTGACGCAATCAATGAGAACCCCTCAACAAACGCCGATAGTAACCAACTAAACCAAAAAAACTCTGAATCTCATTAACAGAGGCCGATCATGACCAATCACATACCACTTGAATCTTAGTTGGATCAACTTTAATCCTGGCCTTGGACACCATGTTCCCCAAGAATGCAATAGACTCTGACCAAAATTCACACTTTAAGAACTTGTCATAAAGTCTGTGTTCTCTTAGTGTTTGCAGGGTTAACCTCAAATATTTCTCATCATCAGATCTACTCCATAAATACACCAAAATATCATTAATAAACACGATCAAAAAATAATCTAAGTAAGTCTTAAGAACCCTATGTATCAAGTCTATAAATGTTGTCGAAGCATTAGTCAAATCGAAAGACATGACCAAGAACTCATAATGACTATGTCCTCTATCCGAATACTCAACTACTGATACCCAGACCTCAAGTCTATCTTAGAGAACAAAAGCGCTTCCTAAATCTAATCAAACAAATCATCAATCCTCGGCATAGGATAACTATTCTTCACTGTAACTTTGTTCAACTGTCAATAGTCACTAAACATCCATATAGTACCATCCTTTTTTTTAACAAACAGAATTGGCGCACCCTACAGAGAAACACCAGAGCAAATAAGACCCTTATCTAACAAATCTTGGAGTTGAACCTTTATCTCTCTTAACTCTGTAAGAGCCATATGACAGAGGCTAATAGAAATGGGCTTAGTACCCGACTTTAAATTAATAGATAAATCAATATCTCACTCTGGTGGTTGGCCTGTTAGGTTGGTTAGAAACACATTAAGAAACTGAGAAATTATAGGAACAAACTCAGGACTAGGAGTGTCAACCCAAATATCACGACGTATGCCAAATAAGTTAAAAGTCCTCTCCCTACCAACCTCCTAGCCTGAAGGCAAGAGATAAACCTTGTCGATGCACGACTACTAAAACCCTCCCACACAATCAAGGATAAATCAGACACGGCTAAGATAACTACCTTGGCATAACAATCCAAAATCGCATGGCGAGGGAAAAACCAATCCATGCCCAGTATAATATCAAAGTCTACCATATCTAATAGATCAAGTCTGCCCAAGTATCTAGCACACTAACAGTAATCATACATGACATGATTACCCGATCCACTACTAAAGAATCCCCTACAACAGTAGCGATACGCATATATATTGATAATATCTCACTAGAAAACCCCAAACTGGGTGCAAAATAAGTAGACACATAAGAACAAGTGGATCCGGGGTCAAACATGGTTGACACAGGTATAGAATACACAGAAATGAAACCTGTAATAATAATATCTAATACTTCCACCTCTGGCCTGGATGGAATAGCATATAGTTGGCAATTACCACCATGACAACCGTTACCATGACCACCGCCCCTATAATGCTGGCCACCACCACGATAACCACCATGTGCCCCACATCTAGCAATGAAGTCACTGACCTTAAAGGCATTACAAACTGAGGAGCAAGCTGAGTAGTTCTTCTCTGAGGACAAGCTCTGGCATAGTGGCCCACAATGCCATACTTATAACTAGACCTATTTTACCTAAATAAACTAAGTTATTTATCCACACAAAAAGGTATTATCAAAGGCAACTAGTTTATCAAAGAAGAACTCAAACAAAGCTATGAAAGAATATAATCTCACCTTTTCTATTGCAGGAACTTGAGATCTGACAAGTTCGAGAGGTAATTTCTTCTCTTGGTGAGCGTTACACTAAAACTTGCCTCCCTTTATGTTGCCTTAGTGTTATAAGATTATGTAATACCCTAGCCTCCCAAAACCTGAAGAAAATCTTTATATTTCCTATTGTTCCTTACTAAAAACTATGAAAACTTTTCTGTTCCCACTTTAAGCTGTTGAAAGAAAATCCAACCACGTTACCTCTCTCTATCTTTATCCTTATATAAAAGAGGAAACTAGGGTATTGGAATGGAAATTGGGGGGAAAGTTCCTAAACCTTATCAGATAGAGGAGAGCAGATAAAACGAATCTAAGGCTAGGTGGTACCAATCTCACTATCAAATGGTATAAATCAAAACAGATTAGAAATTAAATCAAGGATATGAACCTAACCTATCAAAGGGCAGCAAGTGCGTAAATAAATTGTACAAAGAGATGCATGCATAGCTGGATTTTTTTAGGATATGAAAGAGAGTGATATAATCTCCATTAAGGCTTCATAAAATCATCATTCCGGCATTCATTGTGAGAAATTGGAGAGAAAATAATAACCCTCATTCTTAATCGTCATTTGGTGTAGAAAAATAAAAGGGAATAATGGCCGTTTTGGTCCAAATTTGGCGATAATTTGAAGTTTTTGAGGGTCTTTTATTTGTTCTTCATGTTTTAAAGTAAGAGAGTGAAGGGAAAGAAAGAAAAGAGTACAAGGGGTGAACTGTGCATGTGGGAGCTGATATTTCTCCCTTCTAGGTGCATGCATCACAAATAACCAATGTGGGAATTAACTTAGACTAGGTTAAATTAATTCTGGATTGGTTTATAAATCAAAACAAACCCACTTAAATTAATTTGTGAGCTTTCAAAAGTAAGAAATGACTTAAATAGACTTAAGTTTTGTATATCAAATGCCTTTAAGAAAAATCTTGATGAATTCTGACTTAAATGATGAACTTTGCAAAAATAACCATTACTTAACTCCAGATCAAAGATCCAAATTGAGCTCAAAATTTTGAAGACATATATACCTGTGTATATTAAATATACAAAGGTATATGTTTTCATCATTTCACCAAAAAAATTACCTTTTCATTATTTTTTAACAAATAACATAATTTTGTGAAAATAGTCATTTTTCAATTTCAACTGGGGGTTTTTGAAAAGAGATTAAGTTTATTTACAAAATCACATATACATTTGTATTTTAGTGACTCTTGTATTGCTGATACTAGGCCGTGGGTTGGATTTATTGAATATTTAGCATATTTTATCTATATTTTTCTCTTTCACTTTATATTTATAGATTTTTGTTAGTAGTGCATTTCTGTTGCTCTTATAGCAACTTGTTGCTTGCTTCTCCAGGCTACGAGGATTGATTTGAGTGTGTTGTACGTGCCCTCATAACTTGAGAAATTCGATCATGACACTTTTAAATCATACCAAATGAATTTTAAAGATCCCAAAATTGAGTTTTGACGAAATATTTGAAAACGGTAATTAAAAATGTCAACGTGAAAATCCTTCTCCATGAGCACAAAAAGATATTCGCGAACATAATCGACTTAGAATTGGATCCATCGCGAACGTGACCGGCCTAAAATTGGACCCATAGAGAATGCGACCTAATTCCTGCAAACACGAAGTTAATTCTCCCTTCACACCGACCTGATCCTCTTCATAAACATGGTCTCCATCTTTCCAATACAAATGGCAACACACTGTCTTCTTCGTGAATAAGACATAGTGATAATTAAGTCAACATTTCACCCTTTTATACTTATTCAATATTAGAGCTTTTTATGATTAATTGAGAAAATATTACATTTAATGTAATTTAATGTTCTTTTACATGTTTATACTATTACAATTGATAAAAAAAAATAAAGTGAAAACAAGTCATAAAAGGTCAAATTGAAGAAACTGACGAAAGTGGCCCTATGCGTAAAAAGAAATATCTTTTCAAATCTATATATTTTTGGGATTTTTTTAACATATTTTGATTTAGAAAAACTGGGGCATCATAAAATTAAAACTCGAAGATCATTTTTAGTCTTTCGAAGTAAGGTTTAAGCTATCTACTCCATTGGAAGAGAAGTTTGGAAACATCTCATCATAAACTTATATTTCATTTACTTCTAATATTTAATTGTTTAATTTTTATTAAATATTCTTGGTGTATTAAGATAAATTTAAGAGTTATATATTATTTATTAGAGACACTTATTACTGAGGTCTTGATTCACCTATTGATTCTTTTGTTTTTTATTATGTTATGCAATTTATGAAATGAGTCTCTTGTTTATTTGATTAATCTTGATTTGTATTTTCTCAATGGAGTAACTAATCATAAGTTATCCCCAATCTCCTTTAATTATATTTAAGAGAGGAAATAATGGTTGAGCTTAAATTAATTAATAAAATTTGGGACTTTAAACCTCATATAATATATTTAACCTAGAGATAGGAAGAATCTAAGTGTATTCTAAAATTGTAATGTGTTAAATTTTACTTAGTTTTATTTCAGAAAATTTTGTAAGATAGACTCGCTAAATGATCGAGATACATTTGTGAATAGTTGAAATTTCAAGGCTAATTTCTAAACTCATCATGATTAACATGTGGTAAATAATTATTTTTATTGGATCATTCTTGATGATAATCGGTCTTGGGCGTATTTATGCATACTCAAATGTTGCATTTTACTGATGTTTGAGATTAGTTTTGAGAGTAAATTCATTTATTTTCTTAGGTTTGCTCCCTAATTGTGTGTGAAAGATAATATGTGTGATTAAGTATGTTTCATGGTCAAAAAGTGCAAAGAGTTACCTAAAATAATGAAAAAGATAAAATGGATTCCAACCAAGACGAAGTTCAGTTGAGGTACGAGATGGGTTGTGCAACCCACCAAGAAGGCTGCTTTGGGGTCTACACCTCAACTATTGATGAACTTTAGAGGTTGAAAAGTCTACCTCTCTCATCTATGGGATCCGCATGAGATTTGTTGGGCAGACCACTATATTGTGTGACCAACTTTTCATTAATTTAAAGCCAAGTTATATAAGGAAATAGGATTGTTTTCCAACACGATAAATAGAATATATGGACATTTTAATAGAAGTTACATATTATAATAAATGTTTAGGGCTCAAGACACAATAGCAAGAAGATTTATACCTCTTTATCTTCTATTCATTTTTTTGCATGAACAACATTAATTCGTGAAGATTACTTTAGAATGAGTAGCTAAGTACCCTTTCTTCTGGAATTACACCTAATTAAAATATGAATGTTTAGTAGAAAACTGATTTGAAAATAGTTGTTTATCATATTTGTTGTTTTTGTATTCTTGTGCTACTATTTTAATGCTTCATGATTATAAGAATAAATTTATATTCTTATTGTAAGCTATTGAGAGTAAGACCTTCTCTTTCTTAAAATGAAGAATTAATTTGCGGCTAGGATAAAGATATATCTAGAAAGCCTTACTTGATAATAAAATGGAAAATACAGTTGCATTTATATGTTCATTCTCGATAATAGAAATATAAACATAGAGTCATGTGTCTAGATAGTCAGAGTTTTAATTTACCATAACAATATTATTAACCTCGTAAATCAACAAATAGATAAAAAATTAAGTCACAGAAATCAACGACATCCTATGATTGAGAATTAAAGTTATTACCCTTGAATACCTCTCCAATTGATATCAAAATTTAAATCGCTTCTGCTTTAATTTGTCGACACGAAACTCATGAAATTAAACAACTTTGTTTTTCCCTAAAACACTTGCACTATTTCTAAGTATTAGATTCAAATAAATATGTAATATCAACTAATGGGACCTTACAAGGATCCATTCATAATTCTCATTAAAGGAAACACATAACCTCAGTCTTTTATTCATATCTTTTTCTCATCATCGTTTCTTGACATAATGTTCTCATATCATCATCTTAATTCTTATATTGTCAATTCATTTGCATAATAATAGTATCAAGAATAAGGATGTATCAAAGAATTTACTGATTTTATAAAAATAGAAAACCATATAATTTCTATTAAAATATTTCAGCAAAAGCAACTTAATCAATTATTTTACTACAATCGAAATAGAAATAACTCACATTAGTCATACAATTAAAGTTCATCAAAATGATAATCAACTAGAACCAAATAAGTTCACTACTTTCACAAATCTCCATATATTAACACTAACCCTTAGACCTTACTAACATATATGAACTGGAATCATAAAATCTAATATGAACTCACTAAGATACCAATTGGAATCGACTAGATTCTAATTGATCTTTGTTGAGATACTAATTGAAATTGTCAAGATACCAATTGGATCCAAACAAAAAGTCAAAGGTTAGGATGGTACAATAGAGAAAAGAAAGGAAAATGACTTCTACATGCCTTACAGACTCATATTGAATTATATAAGAATTATCATGAATGTATTTATGAGGTATCGAAAAATGGAAAATAAGATGAACCACTGATAAACTAGGTGGCAAGTCTAACTTATAATCCACTTATCACACACACTCCAAGATCTCAAATGGACCAATAAAGCTAGGTTTAATCTTAACCTTCTTTCAAACCTCAACACACTTTTCATGGGTGATATTCTAAGCAACACACGGGTACCCTTCATGAATTATAAGGCTCGAACCATCTTGTTATCATAAATCTTTTACATGTTCTAGGTTGTCAACAACCTACTCAGAATGACTCGAACCTACTCCATTGCATCACACAATAAATTTATATCTAGGGAACTCACCTTACAAGCATCAAAATCAACCATTTACAGAGCTATATCTTAAACCATACAAAGCATCAAATAGATCATGGAATGGTAACTATTATTAAAAAACTCTGCTAAAGTAAAATGCTTATCCCAATGACTCCTAAAATCAATCATGCAGGCTTGAATCATGTCCTCTAATACCTAAATTATCCGATAAGACTGCCCATCTGGCTGAGGATGAAAATCCATACCAAGTAAGTACCCAAACTATGATACAAGTCCTGTAAAAATGTGATGTAAATAAGGAACCCCAATTGGAAAAAATGAATATATGAACACCATGAAACCAAAGTATCTGACTAAGGTATATCTCGACCAAATTCTCAACATTACAATTCATCTTAACCAAAATAAAATGAGCAGACTTTTGTCAACTAATCATAAATCACCCAAATCAAATAAAAGCCACCTATAGTGGTTGGAAAACCCAATACGAAGTCCCTAGTAATGCTCTCCCACTTTAATTCAAGAATGGGAATTCTTTGAGATAAACCACTAGGTTGTAGATGCTTCAATTTGATTCATTGATTTTTAAGAACTTGGCCATAAATTCTACTATATCCCTCTTCATATCGCACTATGAACAATGCTAACTCAAATCATGATTCATCTTGGATGATACTAGGTGAATAAAATACATCAAACTGTAGGCCTCCTCTAGGATCAACTAATCAAGTTACCCACCTTTAGTACACATATCCTACCTCGAATCCACAATACACCCTTGGGATCAAGAACCACTTATTTTGCTCTACCTATCAACAATTTATCTTGAATGCTACTTAATTAATCATCTTCATACTAGCTTTCCTTAATTTGTTCCATAAAAGAAGTATGAGACTACACAAAGGCAAGAAACTTACCATTATCGGATATCTTCAAACATACAAGGTTGTTGACTAAAATTTTAACATCTTTAGCCAATAGTTGCTCCTCTTCTGGAATAAAAGAAAGGCTTCCCATACTAGCTGATCTTCTACTCAATGCATTTGCCACCATGTTACCTTTACTGATGGTAAAAAATAGTCATGTCGTAGTCTTTCAACAGCTTAATCTATTGTCGATGTCTTAGATTATGATCCTTATGGATAAAAATATA
>JBDJHY010218806.1:0-11247 GCA_039654485.1 Withania somnifera | reverse complement strand
TCCTAACCCCATACAACAGACAAAGCAAACCTACCAACAAACAAAAATTAACCCCAAACCTACTAACCTTCTACCATAATACTCGTCATTCACATCTTTCTATTTAGAGTCATGTCCTCATTAAGCTGTAACTTCTTCAAGTCCTGTAATACCACTCCTCTCCAATATTTTTTTGGTCTATGTCTTCCTTTCTTGAACCCATCCCTCGCCAACCTCTCGCACCCCCTACAGGGGCATTCGTATCCTATCTTCCACCGCAATCACACCTATCATGTCTCTAATAACCTTATTCCATATCCTATCACATCTAGTAAATGCACACATCCATCTCAATATCCTCATCTCCGCTACCTTCAACTTTCGAATATAGGAATTCTTAACTAGCCAACATTGTGCTCCATACAACATAGCTGGTTTAATTGTCACTCTGTAAAACTTTCATTTTAGTTTAAGAAGCACTTTCTTATTGTACAAAATTCCAGATGCGAGCCTCAATTTTATCCAGGCTGCGCCAATACGGTGAGAAACACCCTCTCAGTCTCTCTGTTATCCTGAATCATAGACCCGAGATACTTGAAACTATTGAAACTATCTTTCTTACAAATAACATAGGTATCCAGCTTCACTATCACGTCCTCCTACTGCCCCACCTCCCTGAACTTGCACGCAAAATACTCTGTTTTGGATCTGCTCATTCTAAACCCTTTGGACTTATAAGTTTCTCTCCAAACCTCCAAGTTATCATTAATTTTTTTACGGTAATCAAAACTACGTCATCCGCAAACATCATCCACCAAGGTACCTCGCCTTGAATTTCCCGCGTCAAATCAGTCATCACCAGGACAAATAAAAATGGGTTAAGGGTCCATCCCTGCTACAACCCCATGACAATGAAAAATGATTTGAGTTTCCTCTCACTGTTCTTACACGAGTCTTGACTCTATCGTACATATCCTTAATCGCCTTAATGTGTGCCACATGAATGCCTCTAGCCTCTAAACAATTTCAAAGACCATCTCTTAGCACTTTATCGTAGACCTTCTCCAAATCAATGAATACCATGTGTAAGTTCGCCCGGCGCAAATACTCTGGTAATCACCTCCTTAATCTTAGGATTCTTTTCAAACTTCAAATGAGATTTGAAGTACTCCAAAGTGTTCATGTAAAGGAAATGCTTTTGCATAGTTCCCAGCTTTATCTTCTTCAACTGCTTGCTTCACCTACTCAATCCCTTGGTCCTCTCATGAAATTGCCGCTATACATCTTCGATCATGAAATTGTTGAACAAGATAAATGAGTTTAGGAACTATATATACAGATAGAGGTTCTCTACACTAGACTTTTGGCAACCTTATAACTTTCGAAAGTATATATATTCCTAATTGTTACAGCAAAAATATGAACAACACTTTAATTAAGTTGATCGTTACAATGAATCTAGTACTAAAAACTCCAACCTTTTACCTTGATTTGGTAGTCAAATAATTTCCTAACAAATTAAAATTGCTCAATTCCTATAGTCGTGCCAGCATGATGGTCTGCCCACCATTCATTATCTAAGTAGAATTGGTCTTAATATTGACCAAAATGTTAATATATACATGCCACCAAATCATAGAAATGATTGAAACGTACTCTTTGGCTGCAGAGAATTTTCGGAACAAGCTAATTGCTGAAAGCTTGAACATCAACTCATCTCTTAACTTCAACTTCAGAAACGATGAAACACATATCTAATTTCACTGCTTAAAACTATATTGCAATAGACAAATTCCATTCCTAATTATTAATTTCTAGCACTAATCCTATATAGTGACAGATAATTAAAAAAAAAATAGACAGTAATTATTTTATTCGAGATTAATTCTATGTACATACTGAAATATTAAAAACTTATAATATTAATGATGCAGTAAAATTTCACACTATCAATTCATGTCTCCAATTTCAAGATACATAGAAATAACTATCTAATACTACCAATATATCGTTATCTCACATTCGAAGTAGCAAACCACAGTAGAAGATAGACAAAGAAGATAATTTCATCTCTTCTTAACCTCCACCACCTCAACATCCCCCTCCTCTTCCGCCACATCCACTGCCTCCACCCAAACTGCTTGAAAAACCCCCACCCCAACTGCTTGTATGTCCACCACCACCACCAACTCTACTCTGACTGTTCTTATGTTCACTACCACCCCCACCACCTCCACTCTGACTGCTGGTATGTCCACCGCCGCCACCTCCACTCCGACTGCTGGTATGTCCACCACCAGCACCACTTTGGTAAGCACTAGTGTTAACAGGGGCTGAGGCAACTATTGCAGCAGCAGTCCCTAGAACAACCATTCCATCATCTCTCATTTTTGTGTTTCTTGGGTTTAATTTCACCCTTTTCGACATCACGGTTGGGTTGTAAAGGCAGAGGAGGAGGGGGAGCACCGCCTGCCACATTCCGAGCATTCCCAGAGTGGTTCTTTTTCTTCCGGCCACTTTTGTAAACACAACACAAATATAGAATCGAATATGCTTTCATCTTGTAACTATAACTTGTTAAATTGATAGGTGAACTTTTTTTTCATGCTTTTTATATCATCACGTTGCGTAACCAAGGCAACTTCAATTTTCTATAGAAACTTGTTGAACAAGTAATACAAGTTATGAGTTAGAAAGTAGTCGGGAATTCTCGTCAGTGGACATTTGCCAACCTTAAAATTTTTAAAAGTATATATTTATATTTTCTTATTTCTCTACAGTCTTACACTACACGAGTAGGCTATTTTATTGCTTAGACCAAGAGACTAGAATTATTTAAGCTGTCACCATAGTGACATTGTAGTAGAGAGAAAGAGAAGAAATGTGGCGTGCAGTTTCCTTGGATCAGGAAGGTGATAACTACGATATTGAAATGGAAAAATCGAAACATAAATTGACAAAGGAGTTGTTGGAAAGAAATTATAGCAAAAGAGGAGCAAGTATCTTCTTACGTGGCATTTCCACAATTTTTGCATTTTTTCCTTGAAAAAATTGCGTCTCTTCTTCCCCATCCTCGTTATACTTTCTCTGGAAAAACAAGAAGGCTATCTTCCTCTTCCTCCTCTGGAAAAATAGAACGCCTAGCAATGGAAATAAAAGCATGCATGCCCAAACACGCCACTTCAGTAATTATCCCTACTCCCTTCTTTTCACTCTAATTCTCCCTTCATTACTATTTTTTACTTTTGCCTTGTCAGACAAAACCATCCATGAACTGGGATTTGGTTTTTCCCTTGCAGAGGACTATGACTTTTGTGCATATCTTTATGTTGCTGTTCTCCCATTCATCTTCACAAACAATACATGCACTTGTAAAAGTCTCTATGGTCCCTTTATAATCACATATAAGTTAATAGTAACAGTAATATGCATATTCAGTTTCGTTTTGACAGGTGTCATTAAAGAAGGTGATTTGACCGCTGGCGAATAGATTTCATCTTCATGCTCGGAAAAGGTATGCCCCTTTTGTCAAATTTAGATTTCTCGAGGAATAAATTTTCTTACACCTTTTGTAGAAAAAGTTTCCCTTCAAGAGGTTTTAAGGATCAGGTATTTCAACTTGTACAATTAGATTATTGCATTTTATACCTAAGTAGATGCATTTGAACAAGTTCACATCTAGGTTTACTAATCTTGAAATATCTCTGTAATTAGTCACTAATTCGGAAGCAACCAATTTAAATAATGCAATTTTAGTTGATGTTACGATGTTCATGAACTCTGTAAACCAGTCATTTTAATGACTGTCGGAAATTACCAATTGAATTTAGTTACCATTTATGATATTGGCGTTACACTTAGTACCCTTTTCTTTTATTTAATTTCAAAGCTCGATATATAAAAACTCGTCCCATTCAATTCGTTTCTTGATTTGCTTATTATTATAAGTAAATACAAAGTTCATATCTAAAGGAGATTGCTACAAAGCGTTCCCCCATCTTCGTCATCCTCTTAACAAGGGTTTAAATACGTTTATACATCAGCCCACTTTGTGGATTGTACCGAAACCTGACTGTAAGATTGATTAAATTTTAGAAATTATTACTGTTGACAGAGAATAAAGTACAACGAACCGGGAATCTTCCCAAATTAAGGAATTTAAATTGAAAAGATTGAATTGGAAAAAAGAATTTCAGACGAGATCAAGGTATAATCATATGAGCGGATTGAAGAAGAGTATGAGCTTGGGTATCCCTTCTGTGTTTTGATTATTTTTATAACTTTGTAGCAGAGATGTGGAGGAGTGCTGAATCAGGCCTACCGAGATATATCACTCTTCAAATTACTAGTGATTCAGTTACGTTTAAGGTGCCATATTCTTCTACTTCTTGGTTATTATTATTATTATTGTGTATTCAGTTTTTTTTTTGGGTAATGAGGACAATTGAAAATCCTACTTTAGATTAGATGTATTATAAGAATATTCCAACCTTCTACTGCTTCTCTGCTTCCATGAGGTTGTGTCCATCTTAGTCCTAGAATTCCAGGAAACGTTTACCATGTATCTACTCACAGGACAATACAGTGACTTACTTATCAGCTACCAATTAAAATACATAATGATAACAAATAAAGAGCAACTAATCTACTGTTCACGTAAGTATTTCTCAATCTAACATTTGACTCATCGGCCATTGTGGATTGCCGTTGATAGTATATTATCATTTTAGTCACACATTTTCTTTGAAATTGTACTTAATGTTGGTTTTTCTTTTCTGCAACTTTTATGGTAACCAACAGATTTAGTAGCTCTTTCTGCCTTCCATTTTTTCTTTTATGGAGACACATGATGTACATGCTTCATTATTCGGCTTTGGCTCAATTTATGGAATCTCTTACGTTCAGGTTGATATTCTGCTTTCTTAAGCTATTAATTAGACGTTTATTTACTCCATGAATCAAATATCCCTTTTTTTTTTTAATCCCTGGTAGTATTAAGTCAAACTCTATTAGTGGTGCTCTATTATTCAAATTCATTTCTACAGGAAAAACAACTTCTTTTCTCTAATATTCTTATTGGAAGAGAAATATTATAGGAGCTTCTACTTTTCTGACTTTTTTAATGTGAAAGCGTACATAAATTAAATAAACATCTTACCGTAGGTATATTTGTGTATTATAGATAGAGCTTACTGTTAACTTTATTTTGCGTGGAAGACTTACTTTTGATATACTGAGTAACTGACCCAGGTTTCAAGGTTACGTTCTTGCAGACCACAAGAACATCATGCTTTACAAGACTGTTGCCCAATCTTTTCCCTCAAGTTGTTTTACCTACTTAATATGGTAAGCATGTCTTCCCCTAGGTTTTAAACTTCTTAATTCCAACCTATCTATCATAATTTTTCTCTTAACTAGCTTTCATAATTGAAGAGTTTAGTATCTTCGCAATCCCCCTTATGTTGTTTGATTACATATTACATTGCATGCAAAGAATATTATATTTGAGTAGAAACATTAACTTTTGATTATTATGAGTTTAGTAAGTTAAGAGTCAGTAATGTAAATGTGTATAGATAACCTTTTCCATTTAATTTAAAATGATAGTGAGATTTTCAATAAAACCGTTTGGAGAAATTGTGATCGACTAAATTTAGTGTATACATACGACTATTTGTCCTTTTTTTCTTTGTAATCTTATTACAAGTGTGTTATGTTTATGAATTGCCTTCGTTCTCTTTCACTTAATGAAGTTATTTAATCTGAATTCAAGAATAGACTTCAATATGGATAATCTCTCCAAGGCTGCAAGTCAATCAAACATATGGTACTATGCATGAGTTTTTGGCTTATTGGATATAATTGTTTAGGAGTTTCTTGGCTACTTCAAATAAGGATTGTTTCATCAAACTAACATAATTAGCCGCAAAATCTGAATTTCAGAGTTATGAAGTTGCAGTATAACAAAATTTGGTTCCTTTAAAGCTACTGCAAATATCAGAAATCAGGTTGAGCTGAAGAATTTAGAACAAATCTTATTTGTATATCAGTTTGAATTTATTGTTTAGTATGGCATAATGACTTTTTAATTCCTCTGCAGTAGCTTTATACACTTTCTTTTAATATCCTTTTCGGTTGTAGCCTACCGTACTCATAATTTTTCTCCTTTATATCCACTTTTGCATCCCCTTTTGTTTTCAAAATTTACTAACTAATATTCTGTACT
This sequence comes from Withania somnifera, assembly GCA_039654485.1. Lineage (NCBI taxonomy): Eukaryota > Viridiplantae > Streptophyta > Magnoliopsida > Solanales > Solanaceae > Withania > Withania somnifera. Next base: position 5,042 of record JBDJHY010218806.1, on the reverse strand, counting down.
AGGGAGATGAAACTATTACTGCAGCATTAGGCCATATGAGGTTTTGATGATTGATATTCTAAGACAGAATACTCAAGAAGCCGTAGAGAACAAAAAACGTCAATACCAACGCTATTGAGATCTTTGACGAGGCTTTTTAGCAAGGTAAATCCTTTCAGTCGCAGGGGCCAAATCTAGATCCTGGTGTACTACTCTTATTTCAAGAATTTGAAGAGAAGCGAAATATATCAGAATCGCTAATTTACTAGGTTGAAGTTAATTGATTGATTGATTTTTGATGCAGATAGAAAAGTTGTCTGCAATCTTTAGATGTATATAGTATATGTGAAAAGCACATTGCAAGGACCAGGGGGCTTCTCTGTTTCAAAATTGAGGGAGCTAGGATTATTTGTTATTATTGTGAGTGATATGTTTTTGGCTTATCTATCTTATGCTTACTCAAAGTATTATGTAGGCTTTTGGAAAATACTTGATTTAACATTAAAAATAGTGTGCAAAGTTGAAGTGGGTATTTCAAAGTTGACAAGTAGCATTTGGCAGCAATTTCATTTGGAACATCCTAACTGATTTTAAGCCATGAGTACTCAAAACTTATAGAGTAAACAAGTCGTCCATAATAGAGCTGCAGCAATGGTGGGTGCACCTATCATTTTAACATTTATGGCAAAAGAAAATCGATAATGATTAAGGAATAGTACTGTATCGAACTAGTCACTGATAACGTAAGTCATAGCGAAAACACAAGTACATAAGGTCAAATATGATTTTCTTTTATGCTAATAATAAAACTTATGTGCAAAACGTATCACCAATGCGTCTTTGTTTTGGGTGCACCTTTGAATACATACTAGTTTGTCAAGGTATATACGGATATGTATGTTAGGGTATACTATTAACAATGCGGTTTTTGATATAGTATTATTTATTGAACGTTTATTTATTCATATCAATAAAATATTATATTATATAGATCATTTTGTCATATATATGTCCAAAACTTATATAATAGATGATTTAGTGTATAGAGTTTGAGCTTATACACAGAAGATTAAATTGTCGGTTCTTATAAGTTAAAATTTTAGTTCACAATCGTAAATGAAAATTTGAACAAACCATCAGATTGGTTGTAGCACGAGATTAAATGTAATTTATCTTGATTACGAGAATGGTATAATTCTAACTTCTCGTGCTAGTACGTTTTGTATGTATTGAACTGAATCGAGTAGAGATAGATGTTTTGAACTGACTGATAAAATATATTCTCTAAACTATTAAATGTACTTATATCTTGATATAACTATTATAAGTTGTATATATTTGTTATTGTTTTTGACTTATTGAAAGGTGAGATTCTGAGATGGATCGATATGCCTTGTAAGTTGGATGATAATGAATATATATTAGTGAAATAATAAGTTAGTTGATAGAATTCATGTCTCGGTATAGAGATTGATGACACGCCTTCTATGAGAAGCTTATAAGTTTTTAAATGTAAACCCGGCCAGTAGATTTATTAATCGACATGTGAAATAAGTTAAGTATGACTCTAAAAAAAATTAATTATTGAATTAAATTCGTCAGTAATTTAATTTATTAATTAATATATGTGATCTTAACATGTGTAATTACGTAAGTGTTTAAATTACGAAATAAAATCGAGGAGTGCAATTACGAATTTCTAGTGGAATAATTTGTAATTTATTATGATAAGAATAATTCAAATTAATTTATCTTGAATTATTTTCATAATTAGAAGCCTCTAAAAATTAATTTTATGGTCCGTACAATGCCTAAATTAACTAAAACTCAAAATACAGAATCCTATGGGGAAGGCGAAAGGGGAAAGGGGAGCTGATTTTTTTACCTATTTTTAGGGTAAAATATTTGTCTTCTTATTCTCCTATTTTGGATTTGAAAAAAATCTCCTATTTTTGATTATGAAGAGTCTCGATGAAAATTATAAATAGAAAATTTTTGGCATACTTTTTATGTCATACATGTTGATTATAAAAATACTTTCGCGGCGTAAATTATATTTAAACAATGTATACATGATTTTTTCCGACCTTAACGGGTGTACGTGCACCCCAAGCTTGTGGGTCCGCCGCTTTTGCTTTTTATGTTTCCCATATTAATTAATATGTAGTTTGATCGGTATTTAACTGATATACTTAACTGTATTTATAAGAGTGTCTTACTGATTTAAATTTGAACTCTATGTACTGAATTCACAAAATAAATGCTTACAATACTGATAGAATATATAACTTAAATACATTTCTGCAATCGCATAATACACTTAAATTATTTACAACAAATCATTAAAAGTAACTAGCCACAGTAAGAAACAGAAAAAAAGTTTTTTTAGACTCCACCACCTCAAATTCCACCTCTGCCGCCCAAGCCAATAGCTCCACCACCACCACCCCAAAAGCCCAACCCTGCACCACCACCTCCAAGGCCCCTGATCCCCCAGTCCCGGCGAGCGCTAGTACTCGTAACAGCAGCCTTTTCGACATCATGAGGAGCAGCAACAGGCGCATTATTCCGAGTCACGGGCAACTGATGACTCTTTCTCTTTCGGCCACCACAATACCAAACCAAAATTACAGCAGCTATAGAGCCACATGCTATGAGTGCAATAACATATGCTTTCATTTTTTTAACCTCTTAATTAATTGCTACTCAGCTAAAAGCTCTTTATTGTCTTATGCTTTTATAGCATCACATTGCGTAACCAAGGCACGGCAAATCCAAATTTTATATAGAAGCTTGTTGAACAAGTAATACGGAGTTTAGAAACTAGATGAGAATTCTCTATAGGTGGAGTTTCGGCAACCCATAGAGATAAACTATTTTATTTGCTTAGACCACGACTTGGTTCACAATTGTGATATTGTAGTTGAGTGGTACAAAACAGATGTTGCAGTTTCTTTGAATCTTCCTCTTGCTTAAGTCAATGGCTAGTACTTAGTAAGCGTATGAGTTGATTTCATAAATTGCTGCTCCATTTTTATTTTATTTCATTAGAGTAAAATAATTTAACTTTGCTTAAATATAGCAAACAAATATTTAACGAAAAAACCGTGCGTTTGAATTTGTATGAAGTCAAAAACATATGCGTCAGATTTATCTCGTTAAGTTTAGCTATTAACGGTTAAATATATTTGTTAAAGAAAGTAAATAAAGATATTTGAGGCGCTAAAACTCCAACAATGCAGTTGTGTACTAGATCCGGTGATGTTTTTGTGACAGTGGACTTAGGTCCGATGATATCTTTTATATACGAATGTAAGAAAGCAATGACTTAATGAAATATAGAAAACTTTGGAGCATAAGAATATTGTTTTAGCATTATTTAGAATAAAATTGTACAAACCTTATTATTTACTTCAATAATAGATAACTTTACTCAAATCTTAAAATACTTAACACAACTATCTTTGACATGAAAATATCATTAATTGTGCCAGCTAATATTCCTTTGTTACAAGCAAGGCAATCTTATATTATTATTTTAAAAGTATATTATTTATAGCAACAATATAAGTTTTATTCATAGAATCAAAGCATATAACTTATTCATACAATTAAAGTATAAATTTTTATTTATACAATTAGACTATATTACTTAAAATTTCATTGCCCCGATACATCCAATTATTTATAAACTGCGATACATCCTTTTTATCAACAACCTTTGGATCCACCACTACTCGCCCCGCATCCACCAGATTCCCTACTACTTGTTCCCCCTTCACCCCCACCACTTCCACCTCCACATCCACCACTTATCCCTCCTTCACCACCACTATCTCCGACTCCATATCCTCCCGCACTTGTCCCTCCTTCACTACCACCATCTCCTCCTCCTCCAATTGTCCCTCCGACGCCACCATTACTACTGTAAGCACTAGAGAAGAAAGGGACACTGGCAATTATTGTAGCAAGATATAGAAGAGTTGTGTTGTTTTTATAATGCATTCCTCCCTTTTCCATATTGCCGTTCGCTTGTAAAGGCGGAGAACGGTGGCTCTTTTTCTTTCCGCCATTTTGCAAAAACAACACATAATTAAAACTAGAGTTGCTGTCACAGAGCCACAGACCATGAGTGCAATTGCATATGCTTTCATCTTGTAATTGTTATTAGTTTCTTGATTTTGCTACACAGCTGAAAGCTCTTTGTCATGCTATTATAGCATCACATTGAGTAACCAAGGCACTGCAACTTCAATTTTCTATACAAGTTTAATTTATCCATTGAAGAAGACATCAAGATTCTACCAAATAATTAAAACTTGGAAGCATGATGGAAATTCTCTACAGTAGACTATGTTCACTCAACTTATATGTTATTATATCAAAGTCATTTATAACATTGAAATTACTCAATTTTATCAGTGAAATTTTTTACTGATAACATTAACGAAAGAATACAAATACCATTTATTGAAAAGAGAAAATAGAAAGAAGAGAGAAATACAAAAGAATAGAGGCTAATAGTAGAATGGGAAGTCTTAAACCCTAAAACAATACAATGAGCATTTATATAGGCTAAACTAAACTAAATAAGGAAAAGCTAATTAAGGAAAAGACAATACTAAGGCATAATAACCATATATAGGTTAGACTAAACAAAATAAGGAAAAACTAAATAAGGAAAAGACTATACTAGGGCATAATAACTATTTTAACATCCCCTCAAACTCATGAAGCGACAGCAATAAGCATCGAGAGTTTGTCGGTCAAAAAATGAAAACTCGAGGAGGATAATAATTCGGTAAACAAATCTGCAAGTTGTAAGGAAGAAGAGACAAAAGGCAATGTCAGGGTGCCAGTTTGAAAATGATGGCGAGTAATATGACAATCAATTTCAATATGCTTAGTCCTTTAGTGAAAAATCAAGTTATGAGCAATCTGAATAACACTCTTATTATCACAGTGCAAAGGAGTTGGTCGCTGTAGAGAAACACCCATATCAGCAAGTAACCATCGCAACCAAACTATTTCACAAGTAGTAGAAGTCATAGCACGATATTCGG
>JBDJHY010218787.1:0-11247 GCA_039654485.1 Withania somnifera | reverse complement strand
TAAGGCTCTAAAACATAGAATTTGAGATAATTCTCGACTGAGTTGCCAGGGATCCGACCTATCGGTCCCAGCAAGTCGTAAATTACCTGGGGAAACTACCAAAACACTCTGGGATGCAAGACACTACGTATTTATCATAAATGACCTTAAGGGTCATTACAGCAAGAAACTAAAACAAGTCAGAATTGTACAGAAATAATAATGAAACAGTTATAGTTGTAATAAGAAAGAGAGTAAGATATCAAAGGTTTTGATATAAAACTACAAGAGCTAAACATGATAGATATAAACCACCAAGTCCAAAATTTGAAACTCATATCGAGGTAAGGAAACATTCCTGTGCTCCAGCCCAGTCAAACCTTACTAACCATGATAACATGTACATAATGACACAAATAAGGATCAAATAGAAGAGAAATACTAGACAAGGAATAAAAGTAAACACATGAGAACCTACCAGCATCACATACCATCGGTAAGTACAACAAGCACAACATATCATATCTGGTACCCTATACGGTCGGTAGGGAAAAATTGCACAACAAAACCCACCATAACTCCCACATTAAGCCTGGTGAGCAGACAACATACCTAAAGAAATACACAGGGGTGCAAGAATTTAAAGTAGAATAGTATGAATACCTAATCAAGGCTACCTTAGGGTGCTGGAAAAACTCGCTAAGAGGCCTTTCCAAGACAACCTCATCAAGACGACTTCATCAACGTGACTTCGAGGCACTGTCATTACTTTACCAAGGTGCTCGCCAAGAAGACCTTGTTAGGTCAACCTCAGGGCACTGGCGTTACTTCTCCAAGGAATCCTTATCAAGGTGACCTCACTAAGATGACCTCTCCTTGGTGACCTCAGGGCACTACTTCGCCAAGGTAACCTCACTAAGAAGACCTCATCAAGGCGACCTCGGGGCATTGGCATTACTTTTCCAAGGTAGCCTCACCAAGGTGACCTCTCCTAGACAATCTCGAGCACTGGCGTTACCTTGCCAAGATGACCCTAGAAATTCAATACAAGAAATTCTAGCAGAAAAGATTGATTACACAGATTTCAGGCGGTATTTATTTATTATGACTTTCATATTCTTTGTTAATCATATGGGCGAATCCCCCGAGTTTTAGGGCTTTTGGTTCACACACCATAGATGAACGATAGTTTATGAATTGTTATTTTGTTCCGAGAATTGATTGTTCTTCTATTTTACTATACTCTCGTTTCTAATTGCTGGCCACTTTTAGAAGCAGTCTTATACTTACTAGGTTGTTGATCGATAACCTTGTACTGTGAACTGGAATAGAAGGAGCGCGTTTATATTACCAACCTTAATCCTAGGAAAGTAATATAACTAGTTTAACTATGACATGATCGTGTACGTAGTTGCTTCACTTGGGTAAATTAGGGAAGATATCTTAATGCTGTTATGATAAGCGAACAACACTCTAGATCTAGCGTAGTTGTTACTTTAGTAATTAGGTGGCTAATGGACGATCCATCCTTAGTCATATTCATAACCCCTAACTCAACAATCAACGGACAAATAGCTTTACTTAATTAAAGTTCAGATGTGTGTGTGTGAGTAAATCCATAGCCCTAAAACCTTTTAAATTATTGAAGTTCTTTAAGCATAATTTACAGTCTACTTTTTAGTTATATTACAAATTAGTTTGCACGTAGTTAGTATACTCATCTACAATCTTAATCAATACGTGGACCTAAATCCTTCCATAAATTTATCGAGAGAGTCAATTAAATACCAGTCCCTGTGGGTTCGACATCCGGCTCGCAAGAGCCACTATATTACTTGTACGATTGCGTACACTTGCGTGCGCATTTGGACGCAACAAATATCAACTTATTATGCCTTTGCAAGTGAATTATTGCTCATTTTTAATGTAACTATGAAATGTTTTATGATAATATATATCATAAGTAGGACTACATGAGAACAATGAAAAGTAAGGATTTGAGGCAAAAAGAGGAAAAATTACACAAAAATAAGAGAAAAAGAGAGCATGCAAAGAACACCAGATCCTGCAACAAATATGATGATCACTAAAGGAGTTAAGTGGCTGTATATTGCTTATGCGGACCGTATTACTGTTCTATGTGTGCAAAATGGAGTTATGTTGACCATTATGCAGTCTGTATAAGTGCTTCTGAGGAGGACATAATTGCATTCTGGGAGAGAGTTACCTGAAGTAACATTATGCGGCTACTGAGCTCAATTATATGGACCGCAAAACTACTTATACGACTGTATATGCACTTTGCACACCATTTCCAGTGTAGGAACAATCATTATTTAGACCATTATGTGGACTGATAACCACTTATACGGACTGCACAATAAAGTCGGAGGACAAGTTTGTCTTTTTATGTTTACTATTTTTAGGAACATATAAATAGCTTTTTCTCAAATTTTGGATTATCTTTTATCTGTATATAGATTTGAAAACCCTAGTGAGTTAGTTGAAGAGCATTGAATAGCATTTTTCATCCCACATTTATTGTGATCACTCGGATCTAATACTTAAGTTGATATTTATGGATGATCAAAGAAATGACAATGGGTGTTATGATTTCTCTTTCATGTTTATGAGTGGATAAATCTTTCATTTCTTAGGGGTGTGTAGTGATGGGTTAATAAATGTGACTAAGTGTTGCCTTTTTTCTTCTAAATTCAACTTTTGTTTATGAGTCAAACATTATCTTCATGATTTAAAGCAACTTGGGGGTTGTAAAGCCCAATCATTTGGTTTTCAACTATTGGTTGAGAAAGAATAGCTAAAACTAGGGAAGATAATGAAAGCAAGGACTTGAAAACGTTTTTGATTAATAGTTAATGATATACTTGGATTAACCAACTTGAGCAAATGAGATTGTTCTAAAAGGTGTATGTTGGGCATTTGGAGAATCCAACATGTTGTGAATTGGTGGATTGAAATATCACTTATTTAGTTAAAATTTCAGCTACTCATAATATTTGTCGATACGGAAGCATGTTAAGCACACCTATTCACTATTTGTAACACAATCAAGCACATCCCTAGGACTTAATACTCTTTTAATTACTAAACAGAAACATCGTAGTAATAGTTAACATTGGATGAAATTCCCATCTAAACTTATAAAAATCCCCTTTTTACTTTATGTAGACAAAAGATGGAACCAAAGTTGAGTCTAAACACTAGTGGGTCAAATATTTTATTCTATGCCCTGTGGGATCGATCCCAACTCTTGAGTTGGGTTACTTTACGTATAATGATTGTTTCATTTTCTAATAATTGGAAGTGAGTTTGAATGTTAAAAAAATGGCGTCGTTGTTGAGGAATAGAATTTTAGATTTTTCTTTTTTTAGTGTTTTGAGTCATTTTTGTGGTGCATATTTATAATTTACTATTTTGTTTTTTTTCTTATTGCAGATGATGAAGATATGAGTAGAGCAACAACATCTGTAACAATGATGCCTCGTATCAAGGCTATGTGGAAGAAGAGGAAGTCATTGGGAGATTGGCTAGTGACTTTCTCTTGATTCCCATGGAAGGCAACACGATCTTCCACATCACTAGCATGATGTTTCATCTACTTCAAATAAAAAGGATGTTCGGTGAAAAAACTCTTGAGGATGCAAATTGTTACCTCAAGGATATCGTAGAGGTTTTCCAACCTTATAACATAACCAATATCTCCCAAGAGTTCATTATTCTCTGGATTTTTCCCTTCTCACTAATGGGGGAAGCCACTATTTGGTTGGAGGAACTACCTGAGGGATCAATATCCTCATAGACTGAGTTAACAGGAGCATTTCCAGAATGGTTCTTCCCATCGGCTAGGATGTTGCAGTTGTGGGATGAAATATTAAACTTCCATCAATCACCAAGAGAAGAGTTGCATGAAGTTTTGATATGGAAGAAAAAATCTTGTTGCAATGCCTCACTCAAGGATTGCCACCTGAAGTGCTCTTCCAAACCTTTTATAGAGCATTGGATGGACAAACAAAGCACTTTCCAACAAGTTAGCCAGAGAGTCATTCATGTATCGTCATTTGGAGTGGTAAAAGGCCTAATTTATAAGATGACTAAGACTAATCGCACGTGGCACACCAGAGAGGCTAAGGTGCTCGTAGGGGCTCTCTCCACTGATATCTCTTGTAAGAAACACAAAAGAGCTGAGGAGCGGAATGAGAACATGGCTAAATTGATCACTCAACTAGACTTTCTTATCAAACATGTGATGAGTACGGTGACAAAGAGTGTGAAACAAGTTGCTTTACATGGTGGAGAAATTCACTACCGTGAGGACAACATTAGTTGGTATATAAGGAAGATGTGTACTTTCTAGCAAATAAAATACGGGGTTTCTGACCCAAGCAAGGTATAGAAATTAAGGTTGGAATGATAGTCGAGATAGAGAATGTGATAAAAGATGGTGAGAAAGAGACTGAGCGGGTCATTGGAGGAATCACAAAAGGGACCAATAGAAGGATTGGCATGATGGTTGGAAATAAAGGAACTGAGAAAGAAACAACAAATATGTTGCTCATAACAACCAAGAACAAGGACCAATCCATGCAACCGTTAGTGACCCTGCGAGCTCCAAAGGGTAAGAAATGCTTTCAAAAATTTTGACTTGTTCTAAGATACCAAAAAAGGTATCAAAGATATGGGGGAAATGGTAGCCTCCTACTCCACCTCCATTAAAGAACTTATGACCCAAATGATCTAACTATCCATCTTTCTCAACTTACACCAAAAAAGAACTCTCCCTAGTGACAAAGTGGCGAACCCAAAAAGTGAAAATATGCATTGTATGGCCATCGTAAAAAGAAGTGGAAAATTCATAGGGGGTAAATAAGAAAAGAGTGAACAAGATGGTCAAGGAAAATAAGGAGTGACACCAAGCAACACAAAAAACAAGAACATAGTTTAACCATCAAGAGCTGCTGAGGTCACGAAAAATATTGTGATTGAGATCCTGTGTGGGGCCAAGAATGTGGAAAATGATGGCAATCTTGAAGAGTGTGGTAGACCTAAAGAATAAAGAGGAAGAAATAAATGTAAAATGAACCCCATCCTTTCATCTCCCATTGTGGCTCCCAAAGTACCACCTCCATTCCCATAAATACTTAAAAAGAAGAAAAAGGAGGTGCAATTTAGTAAAATTTTGGCTATGTTCAAGAGTTTTTCGGTCAACATCCCTTTGGTTGATGCTTTGTTACAAATGTCCAGCTATGCTAAATTCATTAATGATTTAATCACCAGGAAGAGATGTATGAATTTAAAATAATTGAGGTATCATACAATTGTAGTGCCATCATGTCAAGCAACTTGGTGGTGAAAAATAAGGATCCAGGAGCCTTCACTATTCCTGGCACAATTGGGCTCTATGAGTTTTCTAAGGCCTTGCACGACTTGGGGGAGAGAATCAACTTAATGTCATCAATAATTTTCAAGAGGTTGGGATTGAGGACTACAAAACCCACCACCATGAGATTATTGATGGCCGACCAATTGATTAAGCGACTAGTTGGAATCCTCTATGATGTGTTAGTGAAGGTTGAAAAATACATATTTCTAGTGGATTTTGTCATCCTTGATTGTGAAGTTACTATGAGGTACCAATCATTATTGGTTGCCCCTTCCTTGCTACTGGAAGTATAGGTGGATGTTGAGAGTGGAGAATTTAAATTTTGGGTGAACGATGAAGAGGTGACCTACAACATTTGCAAATACATGAAACAACCAAATAATTTGCATGATATATCAATGATTGAATCCATTAACGATGTAGTGGCCTACACATTAGAAGTAGAGTATTTTTGAGAGAGTTTTTCCTTCGTTTGTTGAACTATGAGAAAGAGAATATTGAGAATTATACCAAATTGTGGCATCCCTCATAGGACAAGGTTTATACCACTAAAATCCAAAAAACCTAAATCTTGACTTGGAAAATCAGGAGCCCCTCCATCATTGATCTACTTAAAACCATTCCCGATGCATTAGCAATATGAATTCCATTGTAAAAATGAGTCTCTTTAGGTGATCATATCATCCAAATTTATGGGACATCAAGTTGCGACACTATGATCCATCTTGAAAAAAAAACATTAGTGCCATCGATTGGATCATAAAAGATATTAGAGGCATAGCACAGGGAATTTTCACTCATAAAATCAACTTAAAGATGAGTGAAACCCATTCATTGAACATCAAAGGCGACTAAATACCCATGTAAGAAGTTGTGAAGAAAGAAATCATCAAGTAGATTAATGCAGGTGTGGTTTACCCAATTTTGGATAGCTAATGGGTGATCCCGGTGCAATGTGTCCCAAAAAAGGGTGGCATCACAATGGTAGAAAATGAAAAGGATGAGACTTTTGCATTCAAGAGGACTCCAGCTACTTTTACTATATGTATCATGTTTATATTCTTGGACATGGTTAAAGAGTTAATTGAAATATTCATGGATGACTGGATGACTATCTTTCATCAGAGACTCTTTTGATCAGTCTTTGAGACACTTGTAAAAGGTGTTGAAAAGGTGTGAAGAGACAAAGCTTATGCTCAATTGGGATAAATGTCACTTCATGGTGAAAAGGGCATCATCTTAGGGAATAAAATCTCGGGAAAAGGGTATTCAAATGGACAAACAAAAAATTATGGTAATCTATAAGCTACCTCCTCCCACATATGTAAAAGGTGTCCAAAGTTTACTCGTGCATGCAGGGTTCTACCAATGGTTTGTGAAAGACTCCCTAAGCTCTTAGAAAATGATTGCAAGTTTGAGTTTAATGAAGAGTGTCTAAAGGCATTCGAATGTTTGAAGGTGAGGCTAACTACCATCTCAATCATCAACCCTATTTGTCACAACCCTTTGAATAAATGTGTGATGCAAGTGGATTCATGGTTGGGGTCTTCTTAAGGAAAAGAAGAGAAAATATTTTTCACCGTGTACTATGCTAGAAAGACATTGAGTGATACTAAAAAGAACCACACCATCACAGAATAAGAGTTTCTAGCCATTTTCTATGCCTTTGAATAATTCTATGCCAACATCTTGGGCACCAAAGGTGATAGTACACATCTATCATGCAGCCTTACGGTACTTAATAACCAAAAGGGATGCTAATACAAGGTTAATTCGTTAGGTTTTTTGCTATAAGAGTTTGTCTTTGAAGTGAAACATTGGAAGGGGTATTAAAACCACGTTATAGATCACTTATTACAACTTGAGGTAAATGAGAACAGTTAAAAGGAAGTGGAAATTGATGAATTATTCCCTAAAGAGTATGTTATGGCTTTTACGGAAGGTGTTACTCCATGGTATGCTGATATGGCTAACTACCTTGCATATAAGATACTTTCGATGATCTCACATACCATAAACGTAAGAAATTCTCCATGACTAGTTTAGTCTAGTCATTATAACTAGACTATTTTTAGATAACAGTAGATAGAAACAATTCATCTAATTTGAGAAGTTGTTATTTGGATGGTTTGTACCTTTTCAAGATTTTTGTGGATGGCATGGTTAGGATCTATTCTAGAAGCATGCTACTCATCACAGGTGGGTGGGCACAATAGCAATTTGATAACCAAATCCAAAGTGATCTAATATGGATATTATTGGCCTACCTTTTTCCAAGATGCCCATGAGTTTGTGAGAAGGTATGAGCAATTTCAAAGGTATGGAGGATTCAAGAAGCATGAATTGCCTTTGACACCAATTATAGAGGTTGAGTTCTTCCACTAATGGGAGATAGACTTTATTGGGCCGTTTATAAGTTCATATGTCCCTAAATACACCTTGGTTTTAGTGGATTATATCTCTAAATGGTTCAATGCTACTATATTTCCAGAAAAAAGATAGCAAGAGTGAGACACGATCCTTAAGAAGAACATTTTACACGATATGAAGTCCCCCAAGTGATCATTAGTGATAGGGGGTCACAATTTTGCAACCGCCTTTTTGGTTAATTATTGGTAAAACATGAAGTCAAACACCGAGTGGACACTCTTTATTACCCGTAAGCTAGTGGTCAAGTTGAGGTATCAAATTAAAAAATCAAAATCATCTTAGCTGAAATGGTGAATGCAAATCCCACCAATGGGGAATTCGAATTGGTTGATGCCTTATGGGTATATAGGACTGCATTTAAGATGCCCATAGGCATGTAGCCATACCAGCTCGTCTTTGGGGAATCATGCCATTTTCCAATAGAACTTGAGCATAAGGCGTTGTGGGCCTTAAATAGGTTGAATCTCGATTCAGAAGATGCCTCAAATTCAAGGGTAGACTAATTGAACGAGCTTGATGAGTTTCAACTCAAGGCCTATGAATGTTTCCACCATCTACAAAAAGCGTATGAAAAAGTGACATGATGCCAAAATATTGAAGAGGGAGTTTAAAGTAGGATACCTAGTGTTGCTGTTCAACTCGAGACTTTGGTTGTTCATGGGTAAATTGAAATCTTAGTGTTTGGGCCTTTTAGAGATCATCCAATTCTTTGCTCATAGTGCAATTAAGGTGGAGAGCAAAGACGTGTCAAAATGCAAAGTGAATGGGCATCGATTGACACATCACTTAAGATCCGAGAGTGAAGTTGCAATGGTTGAGGTCATCTACAACAATAGAGAGTGAGAAACCTTATCCACATCACACCCGGATGTTAACTATGGTGCTTCTTGGGAGGTAACCCAAGTGTTTTTATTATTTTGTATGTTTTAGTTGTTTTCATAGTATCACATTCATGTTTTTGGAAAAGTACAGGAAGGAATAAGGAAGGGAAATGGAAGCTAGTAAAGGAGCAATTATTTTATCATGTTTGTGAGCTATGTGGAACGCATATTGCATTATACGGACTATATAAATAATTATGAGGCTACATAGTAGTCTGTATAAATAGAGAAAAATATTGCCTACCTCCAGGGTTTTATGCAGATACTTATGCGGGCCTAATAAGAAATTTTATGGTCCATCTATGCCCAGGTGAGTTTTAGTTTTGTTTTACCAAACTGCCCCATTTGCAACCCGACTCGAAGCTCATTCCTACCATTTTATAGTATATTTGTCACCCTAGAACCGTTACGTTTCATCATATTGATCATATTTTAATCCCAAAAGCATAAAAACATATTTTCTTACTTTTGGCTTCACCATTGCTTACTAATCTTCCATCTTCCTACACTCCCCATGCACCATCATTATCCTATTAGATATCTTGCATGGATTATACCCTCACTTGCATAAAGAACAATAACTTTTCTTATTTCTTCATTATTTTTCTTATTAATCTTATGATAATATGAAAAAATTTCATTAAATAATGTTTGGAATAACGTTCTTCATGCAAATCCCATACCCAATTCCCCATGGTAGTGTTAATCTTCATGTATAATGATGGGGTGATGTTGATACCTACTTTTTTTTATGGATGATTGTTGTGGTGGGTGAATTTTAAGTAACTGCATTTGGAATTCAATTATTTGGCCTGATGATGGAGTGGGTGACATCATTCTTAAGGGATCCATTGTAATTTCGTGCCACTTCAAATGGGTATTGGTATGTTCTGGGGCTATCTCAATTTCACTTTGTGAACTTGAGATTTTGGGGGAAGTCTAAATACCCTGAACACTCCCACCATGATAGCTTGTTCAAAGTCGCAGGAAATCATTTAAAAATTGTGTTTCTTGAAAATACTGCTTGATATACTAAAAGTTGGGTTGAAATTGTGGCAGCAAAAGTATGTGACATATTTACGGTCAGCATAGCTTGTTAGAACATATTTAGTTTCTTGAAGCATATGCAGTGCATTATGTGAACCGCATATACTTATGTGGTATATTTGCAGTCCACATAGTTGATTATGCACTCTGCATAAACTGACAGAAGTCACCTTGATTCTAGAGACATATGCAAAGCATTACGTGGTCCGTATAAGCAATTATATGATCCGTATATTGTTCAGCATAGTTTTTGGCATTTCTCTAACTCTGTGTGATGGTTTTATATGTGTTGTGTACTAGTTGTTGGTCCAAGCTAACAATATTTTATTGGTATAACACCTAAACGTACCACCAGGTCCAACTCCAGGGTCACAAAAAACAAAGGAAAAAGAAAAGCTAAATCCACATCAGCGGTGAAAGCATTCTGCTGGGCTGACACTGACACTGAGAGATGAAATCTAGAGGAGCAAATGGGATTAGATACCCAGTTGTCCCAGCCGTAAACGATGGATGCTAGGCACTGTACGTATCGAGCCATGTAGTGTTGTATCTAACTCATTAAGTATCCCGCCTGTGGAGTACGTTCATAAGAATGAAACTCAAATAAATTGACGGGGGCCTACACAAGTGGTGGATTATGTGGTTTAATTTGATGCAAAGAAAAGAACCTTACCAGGGATTGACATGCCACGAATCCTCAGTTGAACAACAAAGTGGTATAAATATTGACGAAGGCTCGTACCACTGAATTAAGGCAAAAAAAGAGGGAATATACATTGATATTAGGCGTTGAAGGCATAAAATATGTGTATATAAGGGGTAAGGAGAACCGAGGTTTCAATAAGGAGAGATATTTTGACGTATGTAGGGTCAAGAGAATATTTCAAGAAATTGAGCAACAAATCGCAGCTTGAGGTTGGGAATTGTTCACCCATACTGCTTACACATACTTTCATGAGATTGTCCACAAATTATTGTATCTTACAAGGCTCAAACTCTAAAGAAAAAGTGATTGGACAGAAGTGCTAAAGCAAAACCTTGCGATCTCATTGTGAAAGTGTGTAGGACAGAATTTAATTGATCCCTGTTGGCGATAAAAACTGTATACTTCAGGGATGATGAATCCCATTACCCAACCTACCAAGACAAACTTGCCAACAAAAATGCTCAATATGCTTAGGTGCGAGGGTTATTACCAAAAGAGAGCCTATTTGGGAAAGTATGGGGGTACAAAAGGAATATGTCTATCTAAGACAAGAACTAGCTGAGATTTATTTCCTCACACATGTTCCCGACCAAAAACAATAACCAAAATCCACTAGACAAGTGCATCCTCATTGGTTGCTTCTTGGATGGAGGTCCCTTGAACATGGGTGACATCGTTGCTTCTGAAATCAACATTCGGGCTTGCCAAGATGAGAGAGAATATCTCTTTCTTTGCCTCAACTCTGTTTTATATGTTAAGGATGTAGTAGGCATCATTCCTTGGATTGATTTGTTGGTACATGT
>JBDJHY010218777.1:0-11248 GCA_039654485.1 Withania somnifera | reverse complement strand
AATTAGTACAAGTTATGTGGCTTTTCGGCAGGTAAATCTGCCTATGATCAAGTGCCAAAACTTCTTCTGTACACTTCATCTCACTAGGATTAGGAGAGCTCACCAAATATAGTCATTGTATGTTGTAGGTTTTTTCCCTTGATGTATATGCTTTATTGGACCCTAGAACTATATTTTCTTTTAGGACCCCTAATGCTGCTGTAATGTTTGGTGTTAGTCCTGAACAACTCCTAGAACCATTCTTTGTACCCTATGTTGTTGTTAAGTTTATTATTATTCTTTAACAACTCCTACAACCATTACCTATTTCTACTCCTATTGATGAGTCAGTCATGTATTGAAGGATATACAAATATTTCTCCATTTTTGTCCTTCACAGAGTCACCTTAACTGATCTAATAGAGCTAGATATGACTGGCTTTGATGTTATTCTTTGCATAGATTGGATATATTCATGTTATTCCTCAATCAATTGTAGGAAGAAAGTCGTGAAATTTAAATTTCCTAATAAGTATGTCTTCAAGTGGAAGGGTATCCCCATAGTGCCTAAAGGTCATTTCATTTCGTACCTTAAGATTAGGAAAATATTTTACAATGGATACATCCATCATCCTTTCACACCCCAAACTCACCCCTAGGCATAACAGGCATCCTTAAGCACTAAGTCACCTTAGCATCCTTGGAAGAATCATTTGGATTATCCAGAGATTTTCTCACATCACTTAGCAGAAGTAACATTAGTAATATCAGATGTGTAATTGGCACTTCACACTAATCAATAAATAGTCTTGATAAAATAATGAATAAACTCAAGTCTCAAAACCATACATCTCAGTCCGAAAGCCTCTACTCACTAAATAATGAACTGCTAGCACAAGAGTTTACTAGCTATTCTCTAATAAATGAAATAATAAATAAAGCTAATTCCAAGCTCTAGATAAATAAAATGAAATAACTCTATAACTGGGCCCTTGAATTCTGTGAGGACTTATTAATATTCTAGTCTCTTAAGAATGCAAGTAATGTCACCCTCAAATTTCCGGATGGTTGGCAGTATCTCCATGGGGTTTAACATATGTAGCAAGAGTATAATTAGCACAAAAATATGCATTGAGTACGTGAGTAGGTATAAAATAAGTAATAATATAGTAAATGATTAGAGCAATGCAATGCATGAACAATTAATTCAACTTCAGTGTTGACTTAATTAAGAAATCTAGCATTTTATAATGAAAGTAGTTAAATAGATCGAATCTCAAGTACTCTCAATTAAAATAGTTCAACTCATCAATTTTCAGAAAAAGATAAAGACTTAGTAAAAAAACATGTTTTCACTTTCCTCTTTCAAAATATTCAATTTTAGCTTCGCTTCAGGAGTTTCTGTAATCGACATACATCAAAGCATATAGCTATGAAAGCCATAATTCACTCTATCTATAGGGCTTCCCGTACCCCTCCAAATACAGGGACATAGCTCTCTCTAGTGGGTCCAACTAGACATATAAGGTACAACTGAGCGGTACCAAAATAACACTCTATGCTGGTTATATAGGTTAATGGGTTTTGGGACATGTTCTCCCACCCTCGGTGCTAATAATACTCCCATAAGAGCCTTTAATTTATTTTTCTTCTCTTTCACTTCTCATGATTAATGGAATTCAACCTCTTGGAAAACCACAAACAAGCTATAAAGTTCAGTCATTACCACTGATCGGGTAAATTCAGTCAATTAGACTCTTCATTATGTTCGTACTTCTCAACTTATAAATTTAAGCATAAGATCATCATCAAACTTTCAATTTATTCAAAATAGTCAATTTAGACTTGATTCACGTTCAAACTCAAGATTATGTAAAAAGTCAAACAAATATGACACTTCCATGCTCTATTTCAAAATTTTAAGAGTAAATTTTGAAAACCTTAAGCAATTCATAATTCAAGCTCTTTGCATAGATTTTACTTAAATTTTGAAAACACGCTAACTCATGAGGAATTCCATAATTAAATATGCTTCATGTGTTATAACCCAAAAAATTAAGAAAATCATCAACTCTGGGAATCTTAGTTTACAGAATTAAATAAGAACCCTAACTTATTTCTACATCTTCAAAACCTTATCTAGAAAAGGGTTTTTGGGCACAAGGATGAAAGGAGTCTTTGTTCATAGCATACAGACTTGATTTGGATCCCTTTAATATAGAAATGTTGATAAATACACTACTTCAATTAAGACCTCCTATTGGAACCCTATCCTTGCCTCTTGATAGAATTTTAGAGAAGAAACCCTTTTTGATTGATTTGCCAAATGTGTTTTGTGTTTGGGGTTTATATAGTAAGTATATTTAAGTCCAAAATGACATGGATTAATTATTTACAATATGGGAAATTAAAAAACACCACAGGAAAATGGATTAAAATAACACATGGGCACTTTCCACGGTTCGTTCAACGGATTATTATCTAGTTTTACGGACCATGGAATGATCAGTAGAATGGTCCCATACTTAGAAAAAATTATAAATTCTAGGTCAAGACCATGGATCATGTGACGGAAAGTTGAGCGAGACCATGGTCTGTCAAAGCTCCTATCAATTCAAGGCAAGGGGTGAGGAAATACTGGTTCAGTTTGATGAACCATTCCACGGTCTGTCGAACAGGACTACGGACCGTCAAATGATCCGTCTAAAAGTAGAAAGTTCCAAATTTTGGGAAAATTTCACCAACATATTTTGTTTAGCCCACAAAACCTCTAGTACAAGTTTCAAGGATTTACAATATTGTCCCCTTGTGATCATTCATCCTCGAATTGAAAACTCAGCCACAGAAAAGGGGAAAAGGGCTAAAAAGCTAACCAACTCACTGTGGAACACATACATGACCTCATCTATACCAAAAAAACATGGTTTAGCTACTAACTCATCCATTGGACATGCAAAATACAACAACTAACCTCAACACCAAAACTCATCAAATAGCACATATTGCACAAAGTGGGACTCATGTACTACTAACCTCGACTCCACTCAACCCATGCATGAATACACTCAATAGACTCATGCAATGCTACATGATCATGAACTAAGGAAGAAATAAGCTGAATAGAGAGATTATTACGTTATGAAGGAGTAGAACTAGAAGGGGGAAAATGCGAGTATCTACTCATCATGTAGGCCTATGCCTCCCGTGTAGCTCTATTAACTTACTAGTTCCTCCAGAGAACCTGAAATGACATTGTCTCTTTGTATATTAGTCCGCGAGCCTTCCTATCATGAATTTGAATGGGAAAGGTTGAATTCAGTCAATCTGATCGATAAATTCTCACTGTCAACCGCTGCTAACTTCGTTGGGAGTTCTAGCTGATAGGCAACCTTACTTAACCTCCTCAAAATTTGATAAGGCCCAATATACCTCAGATTCAACTTACACTTATTCCCAAATCTCATAACTACTTTCATAGGAGAAACCTCCAGTAATACCCAATTATCAACATCAAACTCTAGATCTCAACTTATCACATCTGTATATGATTTCTGTATACTCTCAGATGTCTTTAATCCCTCTCAAATAATCTAGACTTTCTTTAGAGCATGAAAAACAAACTCTGGACATAAGATATCTACCCCACAAACCTTAAACCAGCAAATTGGAGACCTACATAACCTCTAATACAATGCCTCAAATCGATCCATCTAAATACTCAAATGATAGTTGTTGTTGTATGCATACTCAATCAAATTCAGGAGTTCAACCCAATTACCCTAGAAATTAGTTGCGCACACCCTTAGCACATCCTCTAAGTTCTGAATAATCCTCTCTACATGACCATCAATCTGCAGATGAAAAGATGTATTAAAATGAACTTTTGTTCCAAGACCTCTCCGTAACGATCACCAAAACCACAATGTAAACTACGAACCTTTGTCTGAAATAATAGTCAAAGGAACACCATGTATGCGATCAATCTGCTATAAATAAACTTTACCATACTTCTCTACTGCATAACTAGTGTGAAAAGGTAGGAAGTGATAAGACTTAGTCATTAGGTCTATATAACCTATACAGAATCATACATCTAGGCTAATGGTAAACTAGTGAAAAACTCCATATTAATCACCTCCCACTTCTGCATCGGAATCTTAAACTGTTGCATCTGTCCTGCTGGTCTCTAGTGTTCTATCTTCAATTTTTGAAAATTAGGACACCTAGCCAAAAACTCGGCTATTTACCTTCTCATACCTTTCCACCAATACAATTCTCTCAAATCTCTATACATCTTTGTAGCCCCAGGATGAACAGAATACCAGGAGCTATGAGCCTCTGACATAATATACTCTCTCAAACCATCAACTGTTGGAACATTTAGGTGATCTTGATAACGAACAAACCCATCCCCCCTTTGGAAAAAAACCTGTATTTTATGCTTACAGATTGCATCTTTCAGTCGAACAAGAATCAAATCACTATCTTGCTTCTCCTTCACCTCTACAACCAGTGATGACTCAAAAGCATTATGAAAAAGTATATTATCATCCTATGCACCAATCAATCTAACTCCAAGGTATGCAAGCCTATGGACCTTAACACGTGATAAACTTTGCAAAGACAATCTATTAAGGGAATCAAACACTACATTGGTCTTTCCTAGATGATACATAACAATTATGTCATAGTCCTTCAATAACTCAAGCCATCTTCTCCATTGAAGATTCAAATCCTTTTGATCAAATACATGATGCATCCTCTTATGATCCATGAATACATCTATATGTACTCCATCTAAGTAGTTCCTCCACAACTTTAAAGAAAAAACCACAACTGACAACTCAAAATCATGAACGGGAAAATTCTTCTCATGAGTCTTAAGTTTTCTAGAAGCATACACTAAAACCTTACCATGCTGCATCAGAATAAAACCAAGGCAATCTTTAAAGAATCACAATATATCGCAAACCTTAGAACCCTCCGCAGAATCAACACCGGAGCTAATGTCAACCTAGCCTTGAACTCCTGGAAACACAAGCACTAGACAACTCTACCTTCACCTTCTTCTAAGTCAAATGGGTCAAAGAAGCGGCTATGAAAGAGAAGCTCTAGAAATATCTACAATAATATCAAACTAGACCCAGAATACTATGGATGTCTGATGGAGAAGTAGTTCAAGGCCAATTTCTAATAGAGTCAATCTTTTCAAAATCTACCCGAATACCCTCGCTACAAATGATATGACTAAGAAAGAAAACTAATTGGAGCCACAACTCACACTCAAAAAACTTATCATAAGGATTATGGTCTCTAAGGATCTGAAGAACAACTCAAAGATGGTAGGCATGCTCCTACTTACTTCTAGAATAAAAAAAATATCATCAATGAATAAAATCACAAACAAGTCCAAGTATGGCTTGAAAACCCTGTTCATGAGGTCCATGAAAGCTGCGGGAGCATTTATCAAATTGAAAGACATGACCACTAACTCAAAAGGGCCATAATGCATCTGAAAAGCTATCTTAGGAATATATAACTCTCTGACCTTAAGTTGATGATACCGGAATGAAGATCAATCTTAGAAAAGAGGCTAGCACTTTGTAGCTTATCGAACAAGTCATTAATCCTCAAAATAAGATGCTTATTTCTTATTGTGACTTTTTTCAGATGACGATAATCAATGCACATATGAAGGGAACTATCTCTGTTATGCACGAACAACATAGGGGCACCCCATGAAGACACACTCGGACGGATAAAATCTTTGTTTGAAAGATCAGCTAACTGGTCCTTCAACTCTTTAAGCTCAGCTGGTTCCATCCTATTTGGAAGAATAGATGTAGGCTGAGTGTCTTGAACAAGATCTATACCAAAGTCTATCTCCCTATCAGGAGGATCTGCAGGTAATCCTCAAGAAACACATCAAGGAAGTCTCAGACTATGAGAATAAACTGGATATCAAGAATCTTTGACTCAGAGTCCTTGACGCAAACCAAATAATAGACATACCCTTTCAAAATCATCTTTCTAAACATCAAATCAGAAATGAACCTACCCTTAGGAACAAATTTACTACCCTCCACTCAAGAACAAATTTATAAGGAATCTAAAACGAACCACTCTAGTCCTACAATCAACAAAAGCATGACATGAATGGAAAAAATCCATGCCTAGAATCACATCAAAATATACCATATCTAATTCATGCAAGTCAGCAAGAATAGCTATCCCCCAAATGGGACAACTATAATAGAATCTCTTAGCTAGAACAGGATCACCAAAGGTGTATAAACAGTAAAATACTTAGATAAAATTGTAGGATCTACACCCAACTATCTAGCAACATATGTGGATACTAAAGAAAAGGTAACTTCATGGTCTAAGAATGCATAAAAATCTACATCATATGATCTCAACATACCTGTCACCATATCTATGGATTTCCCTTAATCCTGATGAGAACCCAAAGCATGCATACTATTTTGGCACTAGCTGCTGCCGGTAAAAGAAGAAACACCTTACTAAGGCTAGTGCATTGGTGGAGATATTACTGGGATAATAGTAGTCTGTGGTCTGGAACAACCCTATCTAACAGTCAGAAAATACCTCTGTCTATGTCCCAAAAACCCACACAAGAAGCTCTTCGACGGATAATCTCAAATGCCATAACTTGGCTAACCACATCTATAACAAATATTCTTCCCAAGAAAACACTAGCCTGAATGGACCTTTCCACACTTTAGACAGATAGGGGAACTACTTTGCTGATCTAACTGAGCTAGTATTGATTCTTCAAAGGTCAGAAGTTCTTCAAAGAAGGGATTGATCCCCTATAACTCTAATGCTGCTACAGCTATCTAAAACTACTCCACTTAGGATGACTGGACTTAGTCGTAATCTAAACCAACTATGCATATCAACAATCATCTCCAGAGCATACCTTGATAACTTAGTAAAAATCATTTTGTACTAAGACGCTGACATGAAGCCCTACTCTAAACTCAAAACACTCTAAATGTCTTTTGCCTCTTCTCTTTAGGAAAGAATCAGACAATAAACGTAGTCTCAAACTGATCCAAGATGAAGGAGCTGTACTAACTCCCATGTTCTTCCTCCACAGATTACAAAGAGACATGGAAACATATGGCCATGACTCAAACTTGGGTCATGATGGCGCATACAACCCACTTGTAGGAAAGCCTATCCCTACATCTTGGAGAGACAAACAATGGGCAATAACAACTCTCAAATACCAATAATAAATAAAACATTAAAAGATCAATAGCTTAACATATATATATACACAACCCAACCCAAAACCTGGTGTTAATGGCATAGGGAGCTACAAAACTGAGTATCCAAAAGAAATATACATCATATGAAAGCTCTTATTATACAAACTAGGGAATCTAGTGTTTGGAAGAAAATAAGCAGATAATAATTAGAGTAGGACACGATCAGCCTGTACTCTAGAATCTCACTGTAGTCTCCGAGCAGCAACAACCTAGTCATGATCAAACCTTTTACAATGACCCATACCGGTATCTATACCACAAAAATAATACAGAAGTATAGTATGAGCACCATAAACTTAGATACCCAGTAGAGATCATATGCCAACTGGGCACAAATAAAGTATAAGTAAGGTAAAGGTGAGGAAAAGCAATGCATGTCATAAGAGTAAGTAAACAGGAATCGAAGATAACTACACAACTAAGTCAACAACTGGTATGGTATACAACTAGGCACAATAGAGGAAATATATATAATCTAAGTAAGTAGGTTTATGTACTTTTATTGCACATAACAACCTACTATAACATACCCTCGAGGAATCAAATACCGAGAACTTACTTGGGCTCCTGTTGAGTAAAGTGGTGACACAATAAAGGATAACGAATAATAGTAACTAAATGGCATAAAGGTAAGTGAAGAATATATATAACCCAAAAATCCACCGATACGACTCTTGGGTACAAACAGAAAGAAAATATACAAAACCTACCCAATGCCCCACCCTGCCAGTAGGCACAAACAAAACAAACAAGGGACTCACTATTACTTTCCTCGTAAGCCTGGAAAGTATAAACACCATGATAGAATGAGTGCAATGGGATGAGAACATTCGATCACAGGGAATGAACACTTATTACAGGAGATCACTCTTTCAAAACATCCACTTTAGGACCCCTTCCAAAGACCACACCTCAATAGCCAAGAGTTGTCTCATATTAGACACTCATCCACCGACCCAGTTTATACACCAAAAATAGCTCTATACCAAAAGTTGTCCCGAATTTGGTATACATATAGGTATAGGAAAAATCAATCTAGTTTAGTCCAGTAAATATTCCTATCTAGTTAATTAAGTAGCTATCCAAAAATTATTATATTGGGAGCGTACCCGTACCCCCAAAACCATAGCTGAAGTTCAAATGTATTATCACAACATAACAATAGAACAACCAAGTGTACAATACAACTAAGATCGGTTAGAAGCCACCAGCTAAGAACACCCTACACTTTAGGGCCTGAAAATATCTCGATCCCATCTCTAAAGGTCTAGAGACTGCCAGGAGTAGGCAAATTGGGACTACACTAGCCTTGGAATGCCATTATCCATACGTGGGATCTCAATGAAGTAGAAAAGTAAAAATAATAGAGGAAAGAACAAGAAAACCTCAAATTAACAACCCAACCAAATAACTAGCCTAACACATAAATACATAGTATAAGCCAGTACAAAATTCAAAGTAAGCCTAGCCTACCTGAGAGCCTACGAAAATCCCTGGAAATGCATACAGAAACTAGCCAAAGCTTTAAGAAGGCCAGAATCAGCTCAAAACAACCAACTTTGTAATTTAGAGGTCAGAAGGTGCAGAACTATGCCTATATTTCCTAGTGCAATTAGGGTCGAAAATAGGGCCAAGGGGCCTGTGGGCCCCACAACCTAAAATTAAAACTAAAAATGCTGGGAGGTAGGACTAAGATTAGGAAAATCATGGTTCAAATGTGAGTTAAAAGGACCCCAAATAGCCAAGGAGTTTATGTAGGAAGAATAATTATTTAAGAATTGATCACGCAGAAAGGTATTGAAAAACTAACCTAAAAATGATAATTATTGATCATAATTGCACCTCTAACAATCTACTACAAAAGTACAACAATAATCCCCTTGACACCACTCTCTAAGGATCAAGAAATTATTTGTTAAAATGGAGGAAATATGTTTGCATAAAGAGAAAAGGGTTGGAAACTGATATATATACACCTGCCTGTACAACTCTGGGATATTAGCCACTCTTTCATAATCACAATAGCCAAATTAGATGAGACCTCACATTCACAGCCAGCCCACTGCAATTCCGTTAAAAACCGGAACAGGTTTAGGTCTGCCTCAAGGCATCGTGATTGTATCCCCACTTCATGATTGAAACCCCTGAGAATCCAAAGCATCATAATCATGGTAGGACTTTGTGATTGCAGTGAACAAAATCCCCAAAGAATCACAAACACGACCAATGGACAACGAATGCAATGAATGCCCTGGGCCTGCACTTTTGACAACAAAACAATTGTTTTTCAGAAAATTTAAAATCTCTAATGAGGATCTTAGAACAGAGTTAGACACGTATTTTGAAAAACCAAATATGCAATCTTTATAGGAACAACATTCTTGACTCAACAAAATAAACTAAATGATCATTCAAGATCCTTTTAAAAAAATGGACCCCTATACAAAACTGAACCAAAACCAACAACTTTTCAACTTTCCACATGAGCCTCCAAAATGAGTTGGGAAGCATAATAACCCTACCTATCCAAATTCAACATTCTAGAAATAATGGAAGTGTCAGAATTACGATCTGGTGCTCCGATAACCAAAACCTATCCTAGGCTCGAAATTGAACTTTGATTGAACTAGATTTCCTTAAAACAACT
Organism: Withania somnifera; assembly: GCA_039654485.1. Taxonomy (NCBI): domain Eukaryota; kingdom Viridiplantae; phylum Streptophyta; class Magnoliopsida; order Solanales; family Solanaceae; genus Withania; species Withania somnifera. The sequence goes on along the minus strand of JBDJHY010218777.1, from coordinate 1,324 downwards.
CAAAATCAAGAAAAAACCCTAGCACTCGAACTAGAGGTCCAACTATACCAAAGTAGGCATTTCAAATCTAATAAAACTATTGGAATAGAATTTCGATCTTGTTTAAAAAGAATTCACTCTCAAGTTTTAGTATTTAAAGGTTAAGCCTTTAAAGCTGGGATAACATGCAACAAGACTGCTAGGGAACCAAACTATCTGTCCCAGCACGGCATAAATGACTTTGCATATAACAGAAGGCTATAAATATAGAAAAAGAAGAAAGACAAGTAAATGATAGTGGAGGTCATTACAACATTCATCACTAAAACCACTTTCATCCTTAAAATTCAAGGAAAGATTACTTCCTGAAGGCTCAAACAAATGTGGATATGGGCCTGCATATCACGCTCTATCTCCCAGGTAGCCTCCTCGATAGGTTGACATGTCCAATAAATCTCTATCACAAGAATCTCCTGAGCCGCTTCACATCTATATCAATATTGTCCTCAGGCTCCTCAACATAGGTAAATAGTTAACAAGCTAAATAAAATCTCAACGAAGTACATAAGATGGGCCTGGCACATACTGGGTTACATGGATACATGAAACAAAGGATACATAACAACAAACTCTGTAGGTAAGGAAAGTATATAGGAAATAACTCTAACTCTCTCTATGATCTCATACCGTCCTAATGAACCTTCAAATAATCATACCCCATCTACTAAAACTCATCATGACCTTCATGGGCAACACATACAGAAAGACCAAATCACCAACACTAAACCCCAGCAGCCAAAACCTACGATCAGCGTAGGACTCTGCCTACCTTGCATTATCTGAAGTATATCCTGGATAACTTTAACACTATTAACTGTATCAAGTAGCCAATTTGAACTCCAAAGCAGAGTTTCCCTACCATAAAACCATCCAATAGGAGACATGTAATGCCTGCCATACAAGGCCTTAAATAGAGCCATCTGACTGGTAGAGTGATAGCTGTTATTTTTTGAAAGCTCTGCCAATACTAAGAGTATGTCCCAACTACCTCCAAAATCAAGGGCACAAACTCAAAACTATCCTAAAGCACCTAAATAGTCCTCTCAAACTGTTCGTTAGTCTGAGGGTGGAAAATTGTACTCAATGTAAACCCTGTACCCTTATCTTCTTCACCATCCTCCAAAATCGAGATGTAAACTGAGTACCCTTATCTGATATAATAGAAAATGGGACCCCACCACCTTATGAAAATATAAATCCTCTAATATCTCACACCCTAAGATGACTCTATCGGTAGGAAATAAACTAACTTGGTCAATCGATCTACGATGACCCAAATGTAGTT
>JBDJHY010218766.1:0-11248 GCA_039654485.1 Withania somnifera | reverse complement strand
TAAGTCTCAAACTAGTGATGAATTTAATTTAGTTGATCATTTAAAAAAGAATGAGTCTGTGAGTGAGTTTTTATTTTGTTGATCCTATTTCTTGTTTATCTTCGACAAATGTTTTCCTATATGAAGTGTCAAACAAGGATGATGTACTTTTTGAGAGTGAATTTAAGAATATGCAATTTCCTTCTCTAAATAATTGTAGCCTCATTACGTACAATGTCTTGTTTGAAAATGATAAAGAACTATCATTTAAATTATCTAGTGAGGGGGTAAATATTTTTAGGGAACTGTTTGTGAAGGTTACCATGTTTATAAAAACACACTATGGAATGATAGTATACTTGAACCACTGAATTGGCAATTTTAGTGAGGACATTGTGGAAGAAGTTAACTGGAGGGATACTTTTTTATACTAATTATTTTCATATGATGAATAGTGCAATGGTGCAACATGTATAGGATATGCCAATAGGAATAGGGAGGTCATTAAAACATTGAAATATTCTTTAAAACTATGTGTTAGTAGACCTTTTCCATTTGACCCTTGTGATGATTGTTACTTGTGCAGTTTTGATGAGTGTGAATTTTATGTGTTGTCTACATAACAAGAAAAATTTAGATATGTATTGTGCTAATATTTCCACTCTCAAATATGAAAAGAATTCGCATTGGGTTATGCCTACGGTTCATAAAAATAGGATTCTTTCTATGGATCACTATGATTATTTGCTTGAATTGTTTATGGAGTTTTGTCAAGGGAAGAATCATGAGGAGCAACCAACCAATTTCACTTCGAATTATCAAATGTTGGAACTTCATATAAATGAAAGTAATTCAGCCAAAGGGATCCAAAAACAAGTTGTTGAAGCTAAATAGAGAGATACTCGCTCCTTTGTAATGTATACAACTAGGGATATCATTAGGATAATTGGGAGTTTTGCTAATACATGTGTTAGTAAATATTCTCTATTTGAGTATAGTGATAAACTTTATGTGTGTACTTAAGATAAGTGTAAGATGTTGCTTGGTCAATGTGAGAAACAAAGTTTAGATGTCAAACATGCCAAGGGTTCCATTCTCATTGATGGAAGAATATCAAATAGAGCTTGGAATAAATGGCATGGGATTAAAGGTAGAACTCATTCCTTTGATTACTTTCTTGATTTGTTAATGGAATGCTGTCAAAGAAGGATTCATGAAGAGGGGAACCAATGGAGCACACCATCTCGGTCACTAATTCGGTTTGATATTCTACACTTCTCTTTGCCAAAAGATGGTATGTATTCTTGGTTTATACTTATTGTTGGACTTTCAAAAGCCTTGGAGGTAAGTTTTATTACTCTTGAATTATCTCATAGAACTCATGTGATCTCCTGTGATTACTATTGCATAGTGTCCTTAGAGAAGTTTTATGAAATGATAGGGAATATGCTAGAGTTTTTATTGGAAATACTATAATTCTTTAAACCTAAGGCTGGCATGTTGGAGATTATAGTTTTTCTTAGGACTAATGCATACATTAGAGTTTAGATTTCCATAAGCATGTAGATTATGAATCTAACTATGGGGAAGACACATACTACTTGAAGGATGGAATACATATGTTCTTGCATGCTTTGTATATAAATTGTTTAGAATCTTTAGTCTTACCCTTTTATCTAGCATTTATGATTAACCAAATGTCTATTAGCATGGCTGGATATGTGTTCCTATAAATATCAATTGATGATGGGGTATATAATAAAAGAGAACAAATTATAATTCTTAGTTCTTGTTTTGTTTACTATCCTTTTTACCATCCTCCATTTGATGGTTTTATTATCGTGATATGGCTAGCAAAGATATTGTATTTATTCTCTTCCATATTTTGTATGTTTGGATTCAAGGACAAATCTTCTCAAGAAGGGGAGGATGATACAAGCATGGATGACAACCAAGCTAACATGAAAAGCAATAAATCTCCAAGATTATTTATAAGGAATAAAGCTAAGGAATTGAAGGTTTTTCAAGCTATGATGAAGAAGTGGGGGGGCATAGGAAACAATGTAAAAGGCCTAAGGGATAATATACAACATTTGAGCTTGAAAACTACAAATAAATTAAATCCCAAGAAGATACTCCAAATAGAAGAGTGGGGCGGCTGAAAAAACCCTACCTAATCATACTTCAAATTACTTGTTCTAGTTGTAGTCAATTTGGTTAAAAGAAACCTTTTCCAACTTTACCACTTTGGGGGCACTACCTAGGCTATAAATAAGGGGGTTTTCTTTCAAAGGAAACACTAAATTTGATAAATATTATAGGCCCTTAGCTGATTGTAGTCTTGTTTTAATTTCTATAGTTTATCAGTTAGTCGAGTGATTAGATGTGGAATCCTTTAGTTTCTACTTTAACTTCTTTTTATTCAATTTAATCGAAGGTATTTTGTTCGAGGATTCTTGTTGTTACTAGATTATATTGATTGGACTCTTCTTCTCTTTTCTTGGTTCAATTGGGAGGTAAGGGTATAATAGTCCCCTGTTTCCCATAAACCTGTAAATTATTTAAGTTTTCGCATATCTTTTAATTTTGTTTCCTTCTCCCTCAATCTTCTGTTGTGACATAACCCAAATCTCACAACTTTCTAGATGAGCATGGAATCAAGTATGTTTTATATGTTTTTACCCAAGCCTTCCTTCTTGATAGCTTGTTATGTAGGATATTTACTTTCCTTATCATATTATATAGTTTTCTTGTTTGTCTACTTGTTGACTTCTGTGACTTGTATTATTTATCTATCAACATACTTCTTTCATTTCTTATATTAGCTCAATCGACATATTATTCCTACAGGGTGCCTGTTGTTTGGTACTTGTATTACAGTTATTTATCTTTTTGGTGCAGACCCATGTACGAGTAGTCCACGCTGATTAATTAGTTCGGGGTGTGATTCTGTTGCTGACGTAGATGATGACTCCTGGCATTCGAAGCTTGTATTTTACCTATCTTATTATATCGCTTTCTAGTACCTGTTTTAATAAATATTATGTATTTTCCATTTCAAACATTATACTTTGGTTTTGTGACTCGTTGTACTGGATAACAGGTTTTGGGTTCGTTATTTTATTTACTAGACTTTCACCTTTCCTTTTTAATTACATATATCATATCCTTTATTTTTTACTCACTATCTTGCCTTGTGTTCTTGTTGGATAGGTCTCCTATGGTGGGATGTAGGTACCTTCATGACCTAAGTAATTGGGTCGTGATAAATGATTAGTTTTTCCTCTTATAACATGAATCTATCTTCTTAATGCCTCAAACTTATCTAGGGTTTATTTTCTAGATAAATAATAATAAATCTTTCAACTCAAAAATTCAATAATCAAGGAGCAGCCTTCAACCAAGGGTTTTCCAAATTTCTCCACTCCAAGAGCTCAATAAAAGAACTCTTTCTTCAAGGTAAACTCTAATATTTCAAGCTCAAAGCTTTTCTTCAAGAAAACTATTGTTTCTTCTCAAAGTTTCCAAAGGTTTTTTTATTCTACAAACTTTTTATGTGTATTAAATAAAAATACCCTTTCATCCCCATTCCTAAAAGAACCTTGTTCTGGCTATTGGATCCCCATTCGTAAAAGCTTGTTGGTCAAATCTTGTTAGTCAAAGAATCCCCATTCCAAAAGCTATTGCTGAGATAGGTTCCATTCCTTTGCATTTGCGGGGTTGGACTACGTTCACGACATCGCATTCACTCCCAATCAATCGCGTTCATGGAGAAGGACCCTCGACAAGGCCTCTCTTTTACCTTTTGCATTCTCACCCACACCACCCCCTTCACGGTTTACTAGTTGTGTTCTTATAGGAATTTTTCTTGATAGTATTTAATCCCAAAATTTTCGAAATCTCTAAAATAATAATTTCAATCCTTGGTGTTTTTTATGTGATAGTAGATGATGTTGGAAACGGAATTCCTTAATTTTTTTCTTCAATTATTGCTAATTTCCACTCATATTTCACTAAATTTCATTTAACAATTCTCATATTGTAGAAAGTTGGTTCTTCATTTTACTCCATCGATTTAAACTCGATTCTTTCTCGTCTTAGCTTCAAACTTTTTGTACTATTTTCATACGGCGATGGTATCATTTTTGTATGACTATTTTGAGTTTCATGTTCGAAGGGCCATATGCCTATTTTGACTCAGAGATTTTTACACCGGCTATAATTATAACTTTTTTGGGTATCATTTGACTTTTATTAATAGAGAGATTATTAATTTTGTAGTTTCATAATTTTCTGGGCTCATTCATGTATTTTTTGAAATGTTGGAGTTTTCTGGGGTATTTTTAACAACTATTTGCAGCTTATCTCTGGATGTCATGTAATGAACCTAAAGGCTATTTTTTAACTTTCTTTAAAATGAGTATTTTACCCTACCCAAAAGTTTACCACAGTCATATTTTTTTATTTGTGGGGTGGGTTGGGAATTTGAGCTAAAAAGTTGAGAATTTTGAGGCCCTTTTTTGATATAATTGAATTTTCGGGCCTTATTTGGAGTTTTGAGTATCATAGTGGATCTTGTTCAATTGAATTAGCTCAAGAATTAAGAAATACTTCTATTATTACCATCATTCTCAGTTCTAAGATTTTCATGTTTGTGGTAACTCATTTGACGGGATAACGTTGAGTTTTAAGGCTAATGTTTGACTTTTGCCATGATTTGAGGATTTATCACTCAAATTTGAGTTCTGTCGATTCAGCTAAGGTCACATTTATCTACAAGGAGGTTATGATAGTTTTCCATGAGTATTAGATATCTTCTGATACTTTAGAGGAAAGTTTGTGGTTTAACGAAACTGGGGTATATCGGGTCAGAGAGACCTCAGATGCCTATTTTGGTGATTCTGATGTTTCCATAATGTTTTCTACACTCAAGTCCCATATATTACTTATATTTATAGGGTCACAGATGTATTTTTAAAGCAGAGCTGCATGTTAGAGGAAAAATTGGGATAGAGGGAGGCAATGACCATACCCTAGAGGAACGATCTGTGGCTAGCTCATTCCAATCATGAAGAGCAAGATAGGGTCCAGTATTGACCGTATAAGGGAAAGAAATACTATCCACTTAACCATGCCCCTATACTTTGTTTTTTTTTTTTTCCTTTTTTTTCTAGCTAGTTATTGGAGGGTTGTTTGGAGTTTGAACATACTACCTTTTTTATATTGAAGCCTTGCACGACTTTAGCCTCATGTTTCACACTACAAAACCCTTGTTAAACACCATTGAAGATATTTTTATGATTTGGGAGTATTAAAATAATAAATTTCAAAATTCAAGGCCCTAGGTAAGATATTCAATTAAAATACCTGTAATTTATGGGATTCTAAATATGGGTTCATCTTACTTCTTATGTTTTTTTAAAGAAATACTATTGGGGGATTAAAACCCATAACTTTTAAAATCAATGTTTTATCTATCAAATGGAACCTATATTGTTATATAGACTTGATTTTTATGAAAATACCCCAATTTTTTCAAAGGTTTTTTTGCTTAGTTTTTTGGAGTAATTTTTAACCAAAGGTAGGGCTTTCCATATGAGTTATATGTATAATTATTTCTCATGGGAAATCTATTATTAAATACATTGATTAGATTTGGGGCCACGATGCAAAGGCATAGCACCTGTTTGATTATTTTCTCATTTCCTTTAGGAAAGTGACACTTGAACACATTGCAAAGATTTTTAGAAGTCTTGTGGTGTATTGTTTATCTATAATTGGGAGTATTAGGGATTATTTAGAGGTCCTCACATGGTGTAGTGCATAATGTTAACCTGGGCACCAGAGTCGAACATGGAGGGTTAAAACCAAGGAACAAAAATGGGTAAATGTGTGATTGCTTTTCTTTCTCTATTTGTGTAATAATTAATATGGAATTTAGTTCTCCATTGGGTGTGATATTATATTTGATTAGTTCCTTACTTGAGAATGTGCCCACTATGAGCTTTATACCCTTTAGTGGATTAACTAAACATGTTTGATTCCTCATATTTTTTGTGCCTATGAGTGTTCTTATTTATCTATATTGTGATATTGTCTCTTTTTCCATGACTGGTACATGAAATTTCTCGTACACTGAGGCATACTATTCATTGATTTAGAATATGATTAAGAATCATATAATGATTGTTTTAGAAGAGTAATATGGATGATATGAGAATAACGTTATTTCTGTGATATTGATATTTGATATAAAAGAAATGTGGCTTCCATGTGATTTTTGATATGGCCATGATATTGATCTTTGATACTAAACCAATACAGACAATGTGTGATTGATGTATTGCCAAAGGTATGTAAGATAGACATGCATTCAATCCTATGGAATTGTACATGCATTCAATCCTATGGAATTGTACATACATTAGTCTAATTACATAATTGATTTCACAGTCTGCGAGCAGATCTGTTATGGATTGCCTTTTTGACTCATCAATATGTTATTGATCTTTTCCACTTATTTTGTTATTTTTTCTTTGTATTATTTTGATTATTAATTGTTGGTAATGTGAAAAAATAGGCTAAGTTCCATACCAACATTGTTATAATTGTTTAATGTGAAAGAGACAAAAGTAAGGGCCGAGGATCATATCGACATTACTAAACTTGAAAATGTTATTGATATGAAAGAAAAGGCAGAGGTCCATATTAGAATTTTTATAATGGGTAAATTTTGATGATATGAAGGTACTGGTCAAGGACGAGCCAACATTACTAATTGTGTAAATTTTAATAGTATGAAATCAAGAATCGAGGTCCATACCAACATTTCTATGATATGTAAATGTTAATGATATAATGGTAATGGTCGACCACCATACTGGAAGCTTACTATAATTATTAAGTGTTGATGACATGAAAGTAAGAGTCTAGGATCATATTGGCATTACGATAATTTGAAATGAATGATGATGTAAGTTCTTATAACAGAGGGCCTTACCATTAATATCATAGGTTAATTGTATGCATTACATCTCATAATTGTTGTATCTCACATATATTGATTGATTGCACGATTTTTCACTCTAGTTCGTGAGCACATATTTCTATAGTGTGTTTTATACATTGTTGTCATACCATTTGGTCTAATTTATTAAGTGAATTACAAAGGGGGTTTGTGAACCCTTTATGGATAGACAAATTATATTCTCTTGATATTGTAATGAAAGTCACTTTGAATTGACAAGAAAGGCCTTATTGATTGTAACTAGCAAAAGAATTAATTTTCTTAGATAAGGTTAGTAAGATGAGATTTTTGAGACTGATACAGTTAGATTTCTTCCCTGGACTACTCTTATTAGTGTTGATTCTATGAGTTTGTTCCTCAGTTGTGTCGGATGTTCCATTCCTACCTTTGATGAGTTTTTTTAAATGATGAATAATCGAGGTCCTGTGAACTCTACCAATGAGTTCTTTTCATAATGTATAGTGTTTATTACCAAAAATTATGAAATAGAATCAAGAGGGAGGTCCTTTTGAATGAGACAATGTTAGAATACACACTTTATATGAGTTGAGTATTGTCATTTTAGTTGACTGCTAATGTTTTTCTTATGACGTGTCCATGGGATCTTGAGTTTTGGTTTATTGGACATGTTGGTTTTGTTGATTTATTACTGGCTCTGGTATAAGGTTTATTACAATTATTACTCCTACTCCATGTATATGTTCTTTACTTTTATTATAAATTATTAGTGTTGTACTGATTAATAGCTCAGTGTTTGGAGGATTATGGTTGGGATGATTAGAGTAGTTGGTGATTCTTCATCATTTTGTTTTTTCGCCATGCAAGGGTTGCTTGGTTAGTACCCATTGATTATATTGTGCACACTTGCTGATTTTATACACTTGTGTAGGTGTAGAGTCTTGCATGGTTTTAGCATATCCCTTTTGAAAAGGTCGAGGCTCGTGAGATTAAACATTTGAGGAATTTTATCATCTTGAAGATGCTTGGACTTTTATTATTTATGTATTAGATCCTACTTAGGGATTCTATAAATCTTAAACAATGGATTTATTTTTTGTCTACACATTCCTTACACTAGAGGGCATATATACCTTGATGTAAGTTTTTGCATGGATTTATAGATGGATTCTTATATTGTTTTTTCTTTTCTTCTCACTGATTTTTTTACTTTCAACACTTACTTTGTATAACTATGTAGGTTTACCTCTCTAGGTGGATTAAGGTAGGTTTTATTAAAACATGGAATTTCAGGTCATTACAACTATGTATTAGAGCTCTAGGTTAGCAGGTCTTATATGTGCAGCAGCAAAGGTTGAGATGAGTTTTACAAATTAGTGCGGGATAGAGTCTTGCAGATCAGTGTTGGAACGTCCATTACTTATCTTTAAGGGACTACAAAGCTTTTAAAAAATTTCCCTATCACCTTTAACTCTTATCATGTGTTATTTGTCTATTTATATTTTGAAGTCCCTCTTCGCTTTTGTATGTGTCTCTTCCAATTTGTCCCTTATTATATGACCTTGATGTGAAATTAGGTACTAAAAAGAAAGTAGTGTACTTACAAAAGGATATGTATCCATACATGTACTGTTTAGTGATTAACAGATCGATTGAGTAAGGGCGTGGTTCAATGATAAGTTAGAGGATATTTGTATGCAAAGATACGAATAAAAATTTCTGAAGAACTTTGTGAACATCTTATTATTTTCAGTTAGTTATTTAACAATGGAAGGATCATACATGTTGCATACCTGACATCAGAAGTAGTTTAACAGTTATGGATGGTGTAATAAAAGAGTGTGATCGAGTGATATTCGTAATAACCTTTTATATTACAGTTTGAACAATCATGGATTACTACTTAGAATATTATGAGAATGGTTTTGCTCTAATCAAGGTTATATTGTTACAACAGTCAGCCAAATTGAGTGCGTCAACAACTATTCAATAGTTCATTATTTGAATTGAATTTAATTGATATAAGAAATGATCGAAGTTAAAAGGCATGTTGGAAGAAAGAATAACATATACGGTAAATTATTTAAAATATTTTCTTATATTGAGTTTTGAGGTGGTATGGCTACTTCTGATATTTGTATGAGGTACTCGACTTATCCCATTTAGTGAGGATACAACTAAGAGCATTTGGATGGTTTTAATTTTATGATGAAGATGGTGCAACAATGTATGTTCTCAAATGGCTGGTTCCTCGAGTTCGTCATAGAAGCTTATGTCGCTGAGTTCTTATTACAAGATCTGATTACAAGTATCATTTCACTATGCTATCGACCTATTCTTTGTTATATTTTGTTCGAATTCAAAATAGTTATATGTGTATACCTAGCTTGCTACTTGATTTGATAGGATAATTGATTCTCTAACTGCTCCTCTCCGTATTTTTATACTCATACGAGATTACTCAATGGTTGATCGAGTGTACCAATCCTGTGATATTTTAGTTGTAGGATATGACTTGATTATCCTTGACATGGTAGATTTTGATGTTATTTTGTGTATGGATTGGCTTTCTCATCCCCATTTGGTCTTATATATCTATTCCAAAAGAATTACACTAGATATGCCTGGTATTCTGAAGATTGAGTGGAAAGGTTCTAGGAGTTCTTATCCTAGTACAATGATCTTCTTCCTTTGTGTCAGAGGAAGATTGATAGAGGTTTTCTGTATTTTTTGGACTTTATTTCGAGAAACAAGTGTTTTTTCTCCTCCACTAGATTCTATACAAGTAGTGTGTGAGTTGTTGAATGTCTTCCCTATGAGTTTCTAGGTTTTCCCACTAATAAGGAGTCGATTGTACAATGGATTTTGAGTCAGGAACTAAACCCATTCCTATTTCTTTATACCATATAGGTCCAGCTGAGATAAGGGAATTGAGGGGGAAATTGTACGATTTTCTTGATAAGGGATTCATTAGACCGAATATATCAACATAAAGTTCTCTTGAGTTTTTTTCTGAAGGAGAGTATCATAGTTGATCCGACAAACATTGAGGCATTCTGATATTGGACAAGACCTAGTTTTCCTACAAAGATTCACAATTTTTTTGGCTTGTCATGGTACTATCACAGTTTATTTTTGGGGTTTTCTTGTATCGCTGCCCCATTGACTTAGCTGACCCATAAAATATTTCTTTTCAATGGATGATTGAATGTGAGGAGAGTTTTCGTAGGGTAAGGCCTTACACACCTCATCCCTAGTGTTTATCTTTCTTATAGAGGGTGAGCCTTTCAACATCTATTATGATGTGTCCTGAGTTACTATGGGTGGACTATTGATGCAAAAGGGTAAGGTTATTGCCTTCATTTCTGGAAAGTTGAAGGCTCATCACAAAAGCTACAGTACACATGGTACTGAGTTAGAAGCAGGTTATTGTGTTAAAATTATTGCATCGCTACTTATATGGTGTTCAATATGGGGTGTACACCAACAATCGTAATCTTCGGTACATATTTAATTAGAGGGATATGAACTTAAGGAAATGACGTAGAATTGATTTTCTAAAGGATTATGATATGACAATTCTTACCACCAGGGTAAGGCTAACATGGAAACTGGTACTTTGAATAGGAAATCATCTAGTATGCGTAGCCTTGCATTTAATCGGGCAGAGGTCCGACCTTTAGCCAAGGTGATTCAGAGTTTGTAGAATAATTTGGTACACTTGTAGATGTCAAATAATGGTTTCCTTACCTTTATGCAGTCTCATTCTTCACTCATGAATAATATTAAGGAAATTCAATTAAAGGATGGAAAGTTGTGCATTACTAGAGATAAAGTGTTGATGGGAGAGTAATAGGAGATTGTTCTTAACCCAAAGGGTGTTTGGAGGATTGGTAAATCGATATGTGTGCCAAAAGAAGGAGTGTGGACTAGCCTAATTATGCAAGTGGCATATCATTTGAGGTATTCCATCTATTTAGAAGCTGAAAATATTTATCATGATTTAAGCTAGCACTATTGGTGGTGTGACATAACGAAGTACATAGCCGAGTATGTGGATAGATGCTTAAACTATTAGAGAGTTAAGTTTGAGCATCGGAGTCTAGGCAGAGTATTTTAAAGGATGCATAGTCCTTGGAGAATGTGGGAATGGATTACCATGGATTTTTCTATGGGTTTACCTAAGGTCGTGGGTGTATATGAATCTATTTTTATAATTCTATATGGATTGACTTAAATTACTCGCTATATTCTGCTCAAGGCTGATTATAAAACCAAGAAGTT
>JBDJHY010218755.1:0-11248 GCA_039654485.1 Withania somnifera | reverse complement strand
GCTATATACCTTGTACGAATCTACTTTGTTTAGAGAATAATTGCGTAATGTATAATGTGTTTTCGTATTGAATGTGATGAATTTCGACTAACCTATGTGATTAGCTTCTTTTCAGGAAATCATAAGCATATGGAAAAAAACAAGTAAGGAAAAGACAAGACAAGAAGAAAAGAAAGATTTCCAGAAAAATTACACTGATCACGATAGGGATCACGTCATTACATTGCAACTTAGTTAATTTTAGTTATTATAATCACATTCACTATTATTCTAGACAAAGACTTAAACACTTTTATAACTTGACAACGAGATTCAATTAATTAAAATTCACTGTGGGTACGATATCCGGCTCGAAACAGCTACTATATTACTTATACGAACGCGTACACTTGCGTGGGCGTTTGGACTCAACACCATCATAACCCTAATTTTTGGTCGTGACACCAATGAATCACAAACGTGTATCTCTTTTGTGAATGCAGAGAAGGAATCATTTCCAGACTAGTGGGATTTTCTTCAAAAAAAAGAGGTCAAATTATAAATGCCAAGGTCAAGTTGCATAGACCCTCTAGATTGTGTGGTCCACTATGAACCCAAAGAAGTCCTAAGTCCTACAAAAGCAAACCAAAAAACTCTCAAATCCCCTACCAACCCCTTTGAATGTAATTAAAATCTGATGAAAAAGCCAAATATGATACAAAATTTTAAACAACAACTTAGACTTAGAAAAGTTGAAGAAACAAATATCGTACGTCATTCTTATAAAATGTTGATCGAAGTTGAATCTTATCAAGAAATTGTAAAAATCCATTCATGAACCCAAAACAAGCCCCGTTACCTCAATAATCAAACTAAAGGTTTAACTAACAAAAACTCAATGTTCAAGAGTGGATGAAACTTTTAGAATTTAAATATGATGCTCCACTATCCATTACCTTAAAAAAGTCAAACCTCACAAGTATCTCATCTATAAAAAAAAGCCTAAACGAAAGCTATGGGACTTAAACCAAGGGTCCACCTAGACCAAAACCAACTACTCTGAGCTAATGGAACTGTTGAAATTCAATTTCATGTGTATCTTATAGGAATGTGACTAAAAAAAATCATTTTCAAACTTTAATCTCTAATATAAGGAAACTGGCATAAAACTCAATTGAAGGGCTTGAGAGCAAGACTACTAGCCCCTACTAGTCATTAATGTCTTGGGGCACTTATAGAGAAAGCTTAAATGTAAAAAAAATGAATGAACATATGAAAATTACCATGAGGGGTCATACAACATCCTGTTTTAAAAGGACTTTAATTCTTGAAAGTTAGCAAAATAAAATAAAGGAAGGAAAGGTATAAAAAAGCCCCTAAAGGGGTACATGTACCAGGCCTACATAATGCTCCCGGTCACCCAGGTAGCCTCATTAGCTGGATAGTGCCTTCTCTAGGCTTAACACAATATCTCTCTACTCCTCATCGTCTTGATATCTTTGTCAAAAGTGGCTACTAGATCTTCCATGATGATAAACCTCTCAAACACTTAACCTAACCCAGCTAGACCATGTGGGACTCATTTTAAATAAAACCATAACATTGCCAGATAAAAAGTAAGATGGATACTTCAGAATGCTAAAGACGTATTTTACTCATATGTCACTTTCCATACTTGTTACAGAATATCTAATTGTTCGACATACCTGGGATAATCTTTCCCTCCTCCCAAACCTTATTAAGTCTTTTATGGGACATACTAGTGGAAAACCCCGATCAACAAGTATAACTCTAAGGCCCGAAGCCTGTATTTAGCACAACAATTATTATTTCTCTAAGATACTACCAAAACTATCCAAAATGAACCATAACCTTTCTATAGAATCATACAAGAAGTTCATACCTCATTACCTAAGCTTGAACGCATTAAAATGCCCGACTAGAGATTTATATCATCTATTATTCAATGCCTTTAATGGTGTAATCTACATACTTGAATAGTAATTATTATTACATACAACTCTTCTATGGTCGAAAATTTGTCCCACAGACCTTAGAAAACAAAAACCTAAGACATCAATATTCTCTATTAAATGGTTCGTATAGACTAGTTGTTGGTCTGCAAGTTAAAACTACATCAAGCTCAACCTACATGAACCAACTCCATTTGAATAGATCACAAAAAATAAAAATTAAACTAAGTTTTATGGTTATATACGAATAAAATTAGCACCCCATCAAGATGGACTACCCAAACGAAGTAAATATGAGCCAAACTCACTAAATGGTAAGAAACTAAACCTGCAAGAAGTAAACAACTTGGTCATATTTTCAATCATAACCCAAATAGAATCAACCCTATGTACAGAAATGCAACTTTTAATCTTCAAAGCACCCTCAAAATCAAAGGCTACCTAGATAGAATTACCATTCAAAACCTACTCCAAATCCAATCAAATTTCATCTCCTCAAATATCCACTCCAAAATTGGTTCCAACGATAAAGATAGAGCCTCAAAACAAGAAAACGTCCTCCTATAAATCATATATATCAAACCAAAACAATTATCGGATGCGGACTAGATGTACAATGCCAAAAAGGCTCTAAATCTTAAAAAAAGATTAATACTTCCACACTCACACCTTTTTGTTTAAGGCATTACAAAAATAAAGTGTTCTAAGTATGAAAGCAAATGGAGCCACGTACATATGGTGAATCGCGGTCCACTTTATTAAGGATGTGCTACAAGCTATGATGGTCATCAAATATCTTATAGTGCACATTGAGCAATTAATGCTACAAAATTTAAACATTAGAACACGACAAACTCTAATTCATGGGTGGGTGAGCAGCACATGTGCACACTCAGTTGTTTAGAAGCATAAAACATCACTTGTCCCTACCGCATCATATGATAACCTCAACCAAAAATACACTAAAAATTGATCGCCATCAATTGGAAGAGAAGGTCTCTAGATTCTTTCGGTAGCAACCTACTAGTACAATAAATATGGAAACATCGGACAATCTCAATCATGAATTTCCCTTATTTTACTAAAATCACCATAATTTTACTATGTTACTTTTATATATAAGTACAAAAATAGTATGAGTGACTTGGCTCAACATCAGTACCACGTTCTAGAGGAATACCAGATAAACCAAATTATAAATAGATCATGCCAAAATAGGCTATGCCAATTTTAACTAAACCTACCAAGGTGTCATACCCCAAGAATGATTACACATAAGATTGGCACACTCAATCCACTATTATAGAGTCACCTATGAGAGAAACAACATGTATAAGTGCATGCAATGTCTCAAAAGAAAAATCCAACCAATCAATAAAATAGACAAACACGTGATCATGCAGACCATCAAACCAATTAATATAGAAGCTAACTAATTATAAACCAAGATAAATCCTACAATGAAAGCATGTGAAACCTCCACCCCTGGCATATTTAAAAAAACATGCATATGGCTACATCCGCCTTTGGACTGAGCATCCGTTCTATTAAATGTCTGGACAGAGTGAGACATACAATTAGAATCCTTTTCACTAACCCTTGCTGGTGGCAATTTAAACTTAAGAGGAATCTTCTGATTATGCTGATTCATTTGTGTATGATGTGTGAGCGTGGGAGAGTTTTTTGAATAATACTCGAACCTACCACACTCATAAAACTTTTGATGAGAGGCACACTAAGAAGTCGATTGTTCTAAAATTTAATATATACAAATAAATCAACACTCTAATTGTGAACCTAGTGAAGCCTGAACTGTACCCTGATTATGTTCAATAATATGACTTTAATAACCCCATCTAAAATCTAAAGTTTCTCACGAATAAGGCCAATTGAATAACAATACATCGACTAGTGCTATCCTCTTCGTGAAAGCCCATACTACTATAGTGATAACTATTAAATCTACCCTTATAGTGGGACCTAGTGGCACTACCCTGATAGGACTCATAATTTAAGCCCTCAAATCTTGGCTTCCCTGATTCTCTTCCTGCTTTATTTTATCCAAAATGTGCCTTATATAGTATTTCTTTTATTTTAGTTCATTTGGAAATATTTATCTTTTTGATGTTCTATTTTGTATCTTCATGTGTTATTTACACTAGGTTTTTTGATTTGGTTTGTCTATATATTTTCTTTTTTTTTTTCTCTGTTGTATATATTTGCCAATGTTCTTACTGGTTTTGTTGTTGTTAAGTTTCTATGGCCAATTGTGAGTATCTCTAGGTTGTAGGGTTTGTCTTGTCTACTAGATGCTTATAGACACCATCATTACCCAAATTTTAGATTGTGACAGAGTGGTATTAGAGCCTAAGTTCATTGGCCTTTTTTGCGTTAGAGATAGAGTCTTGTGGATCGGTGCGTATATGTCCACATCCAATCTTCTGAAGTCTACGAGGTTCTTTATGAAACACTTTCATCTATTGAAACCTATTATACATTGATATTCATTTTATTTCTAAGAATTTATTTTTTGTTCACTCTTTTGCAAATGGTGCGTACTAGAAGATCTTCTGTAGATTAGGACTCACCCCAACAAGTCAGAAGGGGGTACGGAGAAATGTTCCATTAATTTTTATAGCCCCAGCTAAAAAAAAGTTGCAGGCATCTCCCGCACCACCACTATCATTAGTACAATCATTGGTTGTCAGCTTCAGAGATCTATTTTAGCATATCCTACAGATGATAGACAATATAGTGATAGATAGACCCAGTCATCTTCTCAGGGATCGTCACATGGTGCATCGCCTCCCCCAGTATCCACAACTTCAGCGCACTAACAATGCCTTTAACTATGCACCAGTACTAGCATGTGCTCCAACCTTCCCTGCATCTGAGCTGCAAAAGATGCTTGATTATTTTCTATGGATTTCCCCCTCTAGGGAAGGACCTCCATGAATTTATTAGTATATGTGAGGGCATATGCATACACTGGAGCTATTGAATTCTTATGGTGTGGATATTACCTCCAATCTTATAAAGGGCACCACTAGTAAGTGGTTGCAAGTATTTAGGGATAGCAGGCCATCAGGTTAGCCCCACTGATTTGGGGACAGTTTAGGGAGGCCTTCATGGACCAGTAAGTGATTAGAAGAACCTGTGAGGCATTGTAAGCTTAGTTTGAGGGTTTGCATTTGGGATCTACGAATTTTTCAAATTACAAGGCCTATTTTATTGATCTGTCTAGGAATGTCGGTGACTTGCTACTTGTAGAGAAGGATTGAACTCGATGCTTTGCATATGGGTTGATATTATACCTTTGGAGTCATCTCGAGTGGTTTTTAGTTCTAAGGAGGTCCTTTAAGGATATTTCAGACCATTCTCGCAGCATAGAGACTTTAGCTCGCCAGGCCCACAGGGGCAGCGAGAAGAGGCAACACAATTAAGGAAGGATTTTAGGGTGTAGAACTGGGAGAAATAATTTCACTAGAGGGTTCTAGACTAGCCAATTGTATCATGCTTTACTTCAGAATTTATACAGTGGGTGGAGTAGTCATCCTAGTAGATGACTAGTTTTTGGTTCACAAGGGTATGTCGTGGGACTATGTGATCATCCAAAACTCAAGGACAATTTTTATGAGTGTGGAACCACATCATTCTACTAGAGAATGTAGCAGGGTACCTAGAGGTCATGTTGAAGGGGGTTTCTTTGAGTAGTGAGACAAAGGATACTTTTGTAGGGATTGCGCTAGACGCGGGGCCACTCCAGCTGCAACTACACCTGTCAAGCTACTTCAAAAAGTGACACCAGTCAGAGTTTGTCCTCCATCCACTCGAGGAGATAAGGGAGGAGGCCAGAGAGCAGGGGCTAGAGAATTTTTTTTTGAATAGCAGCAGGGTGGGGCCCATAGTTTGCATTACACTATTTTAGATAGGGCTAAGGTTGAAGCCTCAGATGTGGATGTCATCTGTATGTTCTATTTTCTTGGGTTTTTTACACTGACATTATTTAATCCTAGTTCCCCCTTGTCATATATATCTTTTTACTTTACTTCACTGTCTGATGCTTCTACTAAGTAGTTACCTGTACCCTTTAGTGTGTAAACCCTAGTAGGAACAGCCCTACTGGTGGATTGAGTATATAGGTTATTTCTACTGACTATTCAGGGTCATAACAACCGGGCTTCTTTGATTGAGCTATATATATTAGATTTTGATGTGATCTTTTGTATGGACTGGTTATCCCTTATCTGTGGTCATGGAACTGTGACCTTGTCTAATCTAGATGTAACCATTGTAGTGTGGTTTGGTCTAACTAGACATTCTTCAGTTCAGCTTATTTCGATTGTCGGGCCCGTAGACTTGTTGCTCGAGTTTTCTATGCCTTTTTGGCCAAGTTAGAGATGATGAGGCTAAGTCCCCCTCCCCTGATTCTGTGCTAATACATAATGAGGTTTTAATGTATTTCCTACTGAATTTATTAAACTCCCACCAAGTTTCATATAGACTTTTCTATTATGGTTGAGTCGAACACCAGGCCCATTTCTATTCCTCCTTACCCTATGGCACTGACGGACCATTGAGAGTTGAGTGTTTAGTTGTAGGATCTACTTGACAGAGCTTTTATCAATCCGAGGGTGTCAATATGGGGCGCTTTGATGTTATATGTGAAGAAAAAAGTTGGCTCTCTACGAATATATATCGACTATAGTAAGATAAACAAGGTAATTATTAAGAATAAGTATCCCTGGATCATATTGACAATGATCTTCCAGCCATCAGTTGAAGATTTCCCAAAGACAACTTTTCAGACAAGATATGGGCATTATGAATTCTTGGTGATGTTGTTATGCATGACTCTTCCCCTATATCTATTATGGACGTGATAACTAAATTATTTTCTACTTATTTGGATTCATATGAGATTGTATTCATAGATGATATACTTGTTTACTTTCGGAGACAGGCAGAGCAGAAGGGGAACCTAAGGGTTGTGTTCCAGACTTGAGGAATAAACGAGCTACACTAATTTCTCAAAATGTGAGTGGTTTCTTAAATCCTTTTCTTTTTTATGCCATATGGTGTCAAGTGCCAGCATTAATGTTGATTTGGCAAAGGTAAATGAAATATGTGATTTGCCTCGACTTACCTCCATTGCAAAGATTCATAGTTTCCAAAGGTTAGCTGGGTATTATCATTATTTTATTCATATTTTCTCCTCAAGTATAGCCCCATCGTCTAGACTAACAAAGAAGGATATGCCCTTCCAATGGTCAGCTGAGTGTGAGTACAAAAGAAGTTGAAGTAGTTATAGACTACCACTCAAGTTCTTGTAATACCAATTTAGGGTCAGTTGTAAATAGTATATTTTGATGCTTCAGGTGTTGGTTTGGGTTGTGTTCTAATACAGCAGGGACATGTTATAGCATATGCATCGAGTCAGCTAAAATATTAGAAGATTAACTACCCATCTATGACCTTAGAGGAACTACCTATATGGGATCCATTATGAGATAATCATTAATAACCACAGCTTGCATTACATCATTAGTCAGAGGGAGCTTAACATGAGACATCGAAGGTGGGTTGAGCTCCTAATGGACTATAAATTTAGCATTCTCTACCATCTGTTCAAGACTAATGTAGTTGTGACTTAAGAAGAAAGGTGGTGAGTATGAGAATCCTTGGTTCAGTTTCCATTTCTGAGCGACTGCTTGCTCGGGATATTCGTTCCTTATCCAGTAGGATTTTTAGATTTGATCTTTCAGTGCCTAAGTAGGTTGTTACCTACGTTTAATCCAAATCGTCTTTATTTTATCAAATCCAACAACGCAAGTAAGAGGGCCCATGTTTGGTTAAGATAATAGAGAGATTTCCATTGGGTGATTTCAATTTTTCCTTTATAGATTCTGATGGTGTATTGTGAGTTTATCGACTCCTACACGTTCTTAGAGTAGGTGGCTTGATCTAGAATTTATTGCATGTACTACTCCAGGTATTCTATTCACCTAGGTACCGCAAGTATGTACTGCAATTTGAGGAAGAATTATTATTGGTAAGGTATGAGGAGATATATAGCATCCTTTATGTCTTGATGTTTGTATTGTCGGCATGTAAACTTTTTAAACTAGAGACCAGCTGGAGAGATATATAGACTCCATATACCATTGTGGAAGGGGGAGCGGGTAACTTAAAGATAGAGCAATCTATGTAGGCCCATTATCCACTCTTTTAGAGCCTTAAGGTACCACTCTTTCCTAGAATTTAGAGGAGGAAACTCTTATTTAGTGGTGGATGTTGTAATGACCCGTTTAGTCAATTAGTTTCTTTTAATCTTTTTCTATGTATAGAGCATTATGATAGATGCCCCAAGTCATTTACTACTTGTTAAGACTGTTTGTCTAGTTCCCCAGCAACTCTATATCCAGTGATCTAAGTTTCCCTATTTCTGAGGCATAACCTTAAATGGTGGAACTTCAGAGGGAATTCTTAGTAAACACGCTCGGAATAAAATTCGAAAAGTATTGTTAACTCTGAAATGTCTACTTTGGTCTAAATGGAATTTAATTTTGTGTCCCAGGGTTTTTGTTTTGATTTTGAGTTATTTTGAGGAAATTCAGTTCAATCGAAGCTCATTTTGGAGCTTAGGAGGTAGTTTGGTGATAGAAGCATCAAAATTGAATTCCCAATGATTCCATCAACTCTCGAATGATCATTTTGGGCCATTTGAGTCATTGGTTTGCTCCACGTAGTGTCCCAACTAATTTTGGGTTATTTGTAAAAAAGTTGTAAGAAATACTCCTTATGATTATTTTTGTTTAGTGGTCATTTTCATTTAAATGACCTGGTCATTTTCATTTAAATGACCTCCTATGTCATTTCATCGAGTCTGTTGAGTTTGGAATATGTTTTCCACTAAAATTCATATTTTATTTGTTATTGATAGACTCCTTGTTTATTTTATACTCCGTTTGAAGGTTTATCGCTTGCAAAAATTTTATGCAAAACAACGCCTTCAGTGTGGTTGCACCACTAGAATGCAATCATGGTAATTTCTAGTTTTCCTCGCTTAGCAGAAATTCGCTGGCCAGGAACAATCACACTTTTTTTTTAGTTTTCCCTCATTTAGTGTGATCGCGGTGGTTTAGTATTATTGCTCTTTTTCGTGTTCAATTAAATAACAAAGGATGTCGACATTTTAGCCATTTTCCTCTATTATTTATCTCCATACTCTCTCTCTCTCTATGAACTTTTTTTATTTTATCTTTTTGTTATAAAAGTCTTGCGTAGGGAGGATAACTATAATCCTTGTCTTTGGTATGTGTGATCTCCTCTCTCGAAAATCTTATAGCTTATCCATTAATGGTTGCCTTTGATCTTCGCCTTTCATTCAAATTCCCTGCTGGTCTTTGTGCAATTTCTTGTGCATTATACCTACTTGCTCTTCGTAGTTAAGTTGCATTCTAATTATGGCACGTAAAATCCCTTCTTTTAGTTTAATTATTTTATACACTTTTCAATAATCTTTGATGTGCCAGCTGATGGACCTCCGATGGTCCAGTTGTGAGCTTAAATTCAAACCATGCATTTGTTAAACTGAGACAGCGTCAGTGATTTTTAGTTTATTTTTCAAGACCGTGGGGCCTACTGGCCCCTTTTTAACCTTTTTCCAACCTGGTTTGCAATTTAAAATATAGGTCTTGTCCTTCATGTTTTTGCTGCTAGGTTTATAATTTGATATTTTAGAGTGATTTCAGCTGTGTTCAAATAATCGAGCTACGTTACACACATTGAGGCTTCTCATCGGGTCCCATCTAGGATAGGTTTACTCTCCTTATAGACTAGGCTACTATATTGTGCTTGTTGATGTGGCTAGCTAGGTGCGTGGTGGTTACGTTGATCATTTTGTTTTAGATAAATTGTTGCTCTATTACTGGCTTTTGGGGGTCCCTCGATGAGAAATAGAGAGTGTGGGTTATAGGTGATTTTCCTAGTCATGCATGTGGTTGCCTCGGACCATTTAGCTATGTTTGAGCACTTATGAGGAGCAAGTGATATGAGTTCTTTGCTTGTGGCCTTTGGCAAATCCTAATTTGATAGTTCTGCCTGTATTTTTCTTTTATTATTGTTGTGTTCCGATCATGCATATCTATATTTTTTACATCATATAGACTGAGCATAGGTGTGTCCTAAGTCCATGGGTAGCTTTATATTCTAAGATAACCAACTAAAAAATTGTTGTTTTCCTAGTTTAACAACTAATGGAAAATGAGAGTATCTTACCTATACTTATACATATGCAATGACCACCCTGTGGTATGGTGCTATCTTCAAGTATAACCAAATGATTTTTTAACTATCACAAATGATACACTGTTGCTCAGAAACTATGGTTTGAAACTAAGGGTGTGGGACCTTATGTTACGGCATGGTATTGGCACTATAGTTCAGGAACACCACGTTATGGTATGGTATTGGAATTGATGGTCAGCGACCCCATGGTATAGTATGGTATTGGCACTGAGGGTCAGGGATCCCATGTTATGGCATAGTAGTAGCACTAAGGGTCAACGGCCCCATGATACAATATAATATTGGCACTATGGGTCAGGGACCCCAAGTTACGGTTTGGTATTGGTACTAAGGGTCAGGGACCCATGTTTCGGTATGGTATTGAACTAATAGTAAGTAACCCCATGTTTTAGTATGGTTTTTATCATAGGTAAGAGACCCCATTTTTCGGTATCGTTTTTGGCACCAAGGGTCAGAGACGCTATGATTTTATATGGTATTTGCACAAAGGATTAGGACCCTAGGGTTTTGGCACTAGTCGAAATATATATGATTTACTTTTTAGTAACCCCATGCATTCATTCTCGGTTTGTTTGTGCTTATTGGGCTTAAGGGGTAGTCACGATGGGTTTGTTGTGTTGTTTGTGCCTAACAATGGGATAAGGTGTCGGGTAGGTTTTTGTGTTTTTACTTCCTATTCTTTACTTAGTTTTGTTGGATATTTTACTAGTGCACGACACACTAGAAGGGGGGGTTGAATAGTGTTTTAGGAATTTCGAAACTTTTTACGGAATTTGAGTAGCTAAGAAGAAAGCTATAAAGGAAACAAGTATTTAGAGTGGTTAGGCCAATACATGCCTACATCCACTACCTAAGTTCACCAACTTAGGCTTTTCCACTACCTCAATTCACTTTTTAGTTCTTACAACATTTCTTGAATTTTGGCTCAAGATACCCTTTACAATTGGAGTTGCACCCAACCCCCTACAATCACTTTCAAGGTAAGT
>JBDJHY010218746.1:0-11248 GCA_039654485.1 Withania somnifera | reverse complement strand
TGATAATCACACAATCAGAAACAAATGCTACTACTAGTTACCCTAAAGAACTTGCCAACCTCCAAATTCAAGTAATGTTCGTCATGGAGACCAAGCTTTTCATTACCATGAGGGTAATAGAGACCAACACTGGGGTTAAAGTGAATCACATCGTAGAGCATGGAATCATCACTCTTATAAGACGAATTGTCATTTTTATTCACATAGGAATCAATCCCACACGGTTAAGCATCATCACAAGAAACTAGAGAATATAAGAAGGCGTTTCTTAAATTGTCACATAGAGTTCCTTACCCCTTAGTGTACCTCCATCTTCGTAGAAGAGGTTTCCTACTTCGGGAGGGACATCATCATACCATAGTCGGTTTTGATTTAAGCTCACACCACTAGGTAGTTTCTTAAAAGGAACATCATAACCAAGTTCAAACAAGATATTATACTTAAGGAGAGCACTATCAATCATAGAAAGAAGTTTCAAACATGGGTATTTCACTCTTAAAGAGATCATATCATTTATTAACAAACCATTAAGCATAAGTTTTCCATGAGCTATATTAAAATTAGAACTTCCTATTTTTTACAAGCTCAAGGAATCATTCACAATCCTATGATCAACAACACTAGTTTATGGCTCACATTTAGAATAAAGTAGAACCACCCTATCATCCTTACCACAAGTAAATGTATATCCAAGGAGAGTATATGTATCAACACTAGATGAACATGGGTCGGTCTCACTAGGAGAGTTATTCCAGTCATTAATAGGATCAACTAGAATTGGTACATCCTCAACAAGATTAATATCACTTTGTGGCCAAGGGTCGTTTGATGATGTACTATCAATCAAAGTACAAGTGGTAACACTAGGTGGACACTCATTGATCTAGCAAGAAGAGTCAATTTGGTCATCAATAGGATCAATAAATGTGTCCATAACTTTAACTTGTACATGTTCATTGGAAAACAAGGAATTATTAGGATTACAAGAGGGAAAACTAAGGATGGCATTCAAATTAGAAATATGCTCATTTATAAAAAATAAAGTACCAAGATTAGTTTTTGTACCTTTAGAACTATTAGACGAGTCTCTTTAACCTTGTTGCTTCATGGCCATCATGCATCCCTTTCCTTTCCTCTTGGCTATGCCATTCTCCTTTTCTTGTTTAGTAGTGGAATCCTCGGTTCCACTCCTCTCTTCCTCAATCTTACCTTTCTCCCTAAGTTCCTTCATGATGTGGTAGTCTTCACTCACTTGGTAGTGAGTCAAAGGCACAAGAACATATTTTCGACCATTTATCACAAAAGAATATTTGTTAGTTTGGCCTTGATGAGTGAAATCCCTATCAAATTGCGAAGGTCTTTCAAATAACACATGACAAGCTAACATCGGCACCACATCACACAATATCTCCTCATGGTATTTACCAATGATAAATTTGAACATAGCTTGCCGAAGAACCTTCATTTCACCCTATCATTAAACCATTGTTGCTTGTAGGGACTTGGATTTTTAGAAGTGGGAAATTTCAATGGCTCCACCATAGATTGTCTCACCACATTAGTACAACTACCACTATAAATGATTAAGGAACATACCTTATCCAAGATTCTACACCTTGCATGAAACAAGTTTTCTATTTGATCAAGATCTTCCTTAGCAAGTGCCCCCATGATTCGTCTCATCACACAAGAAAGGTTAACATTAACCTTTAACTCAGCTTCCTCCTTTGGAGTGAATGCAATTCTCTTCATTAGGCAAGCAAAGTTAACCTTCTCTTTCATAAAATCAAGATCATCATCTATGGCATCTCCTTTATTCTCACCTTTTTCTTCCTCCTTATTGATATCCTCTTCATCCTTCATTTTATACCCATCATGAAATGCAACAATTTCTCTCTTAGTTAGACACTCACTAGAAATGTGTCCTCTTCCTTGACATCGAAAGCATTGGATAGTAGATGGTCGAGGAAAATTGGATTTTTGAACATTACCCTCTTTTGTTCTATCGTGTAACTTTGCATTATAGTTGGATTTAGCGGGGGTAGCTTGACCACTACCCTTTGACTCCATATGACTGGGTCCTTTTAACTTGTCTACCATTTCAACCTTTTCCCATGGATTGGTTGATGACCTTTGTGAATGTTAGGCCTTCATTTCATTCATATCTTCCTCCACCTTTAAAGCTTCTTAAAATGCCAATTCTAAGGTATCATAGTGTTTAAGCATCATGGGCCTCAACACTTCAAACCTCAAGTTTGCAATAAATCTCATTACCGTGCATTGGCTTTGCTCTTATAGATTTATTTTCTTTTATCCTCAAATTCTTAAACTCATCATAATATTCTTCAACACTCTTGGTTCCTTGCCGCAACATATATACGTTTTTGAAAAGTTCTTGGTAGTAGTTGGGTGACAAGTACCTTAATTCCATCATTGCAAGCAACTTTTGCCAATTAGGAATCATAAAGATATTATCACTTTCCCTTTCTCTCTTCTTGGTTTCCCATCAAGTAGATGCGTAGCCCTCAGATTATGTAAAATCATACTTGGCCTTCAATGCATCCGATATATTGTTAGTGAAAAAGATTCTCTCACTTTGGATTTTCCACTCAATAAACTCTTTCGGATTGCTTCTCCCTTTGAACTTTGGGAGTGTCATCTAGATGGTACTCAAGCCATTATCAGAATCAATTCAATATCCCATCCTATCTCATCTATCCTCCCAAATCATATCTCCTCTATTCCCCTCATGTCTATTCCCTCTACTCCCATAGCATTGGTTTCTTCTAAAGACTTGTATTCTCCTTCCATCTTTAGGCTCTCCGTAGCCTTCTCTACCTCTTTATCTCTATTCTTCATCAAGTTTTGAACTTCTTGGTGTAATTCATCATACAAGGTGTTGTGATGTTGGTAGTCTTAAAATGGGCTTTTTGGGTGGTTATATTGAGGTGACATCATTGAATCATGTAATGGAACAAGCGATACATTTCTTTAGGGAAATGGACTTGGACGGTAATCATGTATAGTCGGTGTTTCTTGTGGAGGAATGAATGGTTTTGGATTGGGATGTGAAGTTCCAGTGTGTGGATGTCTTGGAGTCTCGTGATGTAGGAATATACATTGTTGGTGGAAGCTTCAGCTATGAGTTAAGATGGGTCGGATCATTTGTTGAAATTGGCCCGGATATATAGTTGTAGATTGCTCCATGCTTGCTTTTCCCTTCTCTGGACTCACCTCACAAGGTGAATCCTCTTTGTCATTATCCTCTACCCTACTTATCCGTTCCTCCAAACCTCCCATTCTTCCATTTATTTTGGTGAGTTGCTCTACAATCTGCGTTAAGGAGTTTGCAATAGCATTCGACCTTTCACCTGCAAGATGTGACATTGTACCTACAAAACTCAACAAACTTGTTAGCAATTAAAGGCTCACCCACTCGTGTGTGTGTGTGATCTCCCTTACCTTTAAGAGTTTATCCAAAATTTCTTTGAGCCTTCTTGCTCTTATAGATCAAAGATCCTCTATCCTTTATGGTAGAGTGGATTCTTGTGGACTCAAAATGGACTTAAAGAAGACCGTAATTGATCCAAAATTTAACAATGAAAGTATAAAATAATAATAGTTCAAAAGAATTGGTACAAAGAAATACGGACACAAGAACTAATTCAACACTTTGTAGAAACAATACTAAGTGTAGAATAGTTTTAGAGCTGAGATGATGTCTAAAATTGAAACCAAAGATTAAAGATTGAATTGAGTTGAATTGAGATGTTACCAAAGTGTTTAGGACTCAATTATGAGTTGTTTTTGAACCTCAATGACCGCCGTGGAGAACAGAGAAACGCCATGGAAGGGTGATGACCGCCGTCTTGGGCAGTGAACAAAGGCTAAAACCTGACCGCCCTCTATGCAAGGCGGACCACCGTCTTTCAAGGAGGTAACGCCATGTGTTAGGATACCTCCACCATCTTCAATAGTTTATGGAGGAGCTGGAACTTCCTGACCACTGTACCATAGAGGACCATCGTCCTTGTGGGCAGTAGAAGTCGGCGGACTTCAAGTGACTGCCGTCCCTGGCAGATTGGCTGGGACTTGCGTGGGATATTTCCAATGAATAAGTTTCCTTTAGTACCCCTTGGTCCTTTGATCAATTATGGAAATACCCAACTTCTAAACACTTTCCTCAATCAAATCAACACCAAAATGGATCAAACACTTCCAAGTTGAAGAACACCAACACAATCCACGAAGATCTTCAAGAACACTTCAAAAATTCAAATCTCCCAAATCACCTCAGAATTGGATGAAACTTGATTTCTATGTCCCTAATGCCTTGT
Source organism: Withania somnifera (assembly GCA_039654485.1). Taxonomy (NCBI): domain Eukaryota; kingdom Viridiplantae; phylum Streptophyta; class Magnoliopsida; order Solanales; family Solanaceae; genus Withania; species Withania somnifera. The sequence continues at coordinate 6,911 of JBDJHY010218746.1, read as the reverse complement.
AGAATTCAATTTGGAACTCTCAAATAAAAAATTTCAAAGTTGAGGAAGAAAATTCAGATCAAATGTACTTTCTGCTCATCTTCTTAACTGGAATGTTCATATGAACATGAAGAACATGATGAACTTCAAATCTTCAACCCTATCCAAATCAACTCGGAATTGTACTAAACTTTAACCACGAGTTCCTCAACTTATGGTGAACATTTTACACCACTTTTTAACCACAAATTCAACTTGAAATTGCTCATATCAATCCAACCTTGTTTCAAGCTTAAGAATACTTATGAACAGTAGTGTTCAAGCTTGAAACCTACTCAATACTCAGCCAAATTTCTCCAAATTTGATTCCCAATCCCTTTGAGATGTAAGGAACACGAATTTCACTTCTCAAACAACAACAACTACCAAATATCTTCAGATTTGAGTTTGAAAATTCAAATCAAAGATGAACCGCAACCAAAAACCAAATTTCATTTCGTACCTCAAGTCAGCTCAAAATTAGATGAAAATTGGGATACACAATCCTTGAAACTTAGCTTGAAGATTGAACCACTTCATTTTTCCAAATCAATCCAAAATTTTAACAAATTGGAATTCCTTCAAAATCAAAATTTGTTACAATGGTAGAACCCCCAAATCAATTCGTATTTGACTCAAACTTGATATACATGACCTAAACTACTAGGAGAACGATTCCTATTAATAAAAATCAACAAATAACAAAAATTTGAGTGACTGCAATTTTTGAAATTTTTTGTAAAGTTTTGATTTACAACCTAGGATTGTAATATGATGGAACAAATTATGTGCTTAGGCTCTGATACTAAATGGTACAGCCCGCGTTACGGTCCGTGAGGTCGAAGATGGATAAAAGGAGTAGAAGAACAAAATATAAATGATATGAAAAATTCAATACGAAAACTAATGTAAATGAATTCTAGAAACCGAAAAAACAAGCAACCATCTGATTTACACGTAAAGGGAATATTGTTCGTCAATTTAAGCAATCAAGGATGCACCCACCTTAATCACTTGATTACAAGTACGTGAACTATGAATTCTAACTACGCTATTAAAATCTCAACTAAACTATGAAAAATCTAAAATTTATCTTTCTATATCCAATATAAACTAACTAAAAATTCAAATGATCCTCTATTTATAGAGGTACATGTCTTCTAATTACACTTAGGTCCAAAATTGACCCAAAGTGACAAATAGGTCCACAAACTTAGGTTCCTTGCACATTAAGTCCCCAAAGCCTTCCAAACCTTCCAAAATGGTCCTTCAAAGGCTTTCAATGCTTTATTATCCTTCAATTATTCTTCAAGATGATTTAATTTGTTGAAGATCCCAATGCTTGATTCCTTGATGGGGTTTTGAAGGCAAGTTGGTATCCCGAGCGTTATCAGGCTTGGTACAACGTTAGCACATAAGGCCGCTAACTAATCAGCATAAACGTATCGGCTACCTATGGAATTAAGGGCCACACATGTGGTAATCACACATACATCTCAGGTAAAACACAAAATAAATATCCTGCCTAGATAGTCTCTAATTCCACGAACCTAAATAAGGGGATAGCTACTAAACTCTAATAATCATTAGTATAATCCCCTTTTAAACCTCACTACGGTCCAGAGACGGCGTATAACAATATGCATCAAAGTTGTTACTCCTCCCCCAGCCACACTATGTTCCAGAGACTGCGTAAGACATGTAGATAGGGAAATATAGCCCCAAGGTGAGTAGTTAAACTACAAACCAGCTAAGTAGGCCATAGGCCGGAATAATAAACATATTGGGGCCCGACTAGTAATCCCAACCCTGAGTGCTTTACCATACATATACTACACTAATACCCATTCTGAAGAAAGTAAACCATAGCCTACCAAGATTTTATTAATGTCCTTGAGAAGCGTCCAAAAATCACATATAGTGATAAAAATTGTGCAAGGCTAGAAAAAACATAACCCACATGTCAAGACATGTAAAATAAGACTCATATTTCTATATAAATAGCGGGGGTCAAAATACAAACTAAAAATGGATCCGTAAAGCCTAACAACTTGGTAAAAGGAAATATTTATATCAACATGTAGAGCACTGCTCATACATCATATAGCATAAGATAGGGATCAATTTAACAGTAAAATTGAAAGATATAAGCCCAAAAGTTTTATAAATTAATAAAAATAAAGAATTACCCAATATAAATGATCGTCGAACCACCATAATGAGTTTATATGATTTAAAACTTGAATAAATACCTTAAAGCTGTTATTCACTCATAAAACCCGAGAAAACATTGAAATTTAGAGAAACATGGAGAAATGCGTGAAGAAGATACTTTTATAACCCCCACCGACTGGCCAATAAATCCCTCAGTTAGATGATTTATCCACCATTATTTATTGGCAATCTACTAATCGGTCCTTTAGTCGATAAATTGTCCCTGCATACCTCCTCTAATAATTTTTGGAAAGTTTTCAAAAAACTCCCAAAATTGAAATAAAGTCTAATTTTGACACTCCATATATGAAATCTCTATATAGTTGATATTTTAGACACAACAAAATTAAAAAAAAAAAAGATGATTCAAAATTGTTTAGCTGAATAAGGCCCAAAGAGCTATAATTGCAAAGGAATTCAAACCATAAAACTGCTAGGGAGCCAACCTATCAGTCCCAGAAAGTCCAAATGACTTGGGGAAGTTGCAAGAATTCTCTAAACATATAGAAACCGTGGGAATCACAAAAATGGCTCTGAGTTCAATTACAATATACACCACTAAAGAAACTTTCATCTACGAAATTTTAGAAAGAAATAGTACCTGAAGCCTGAAACAAACACAAACATAACAACTCACATGATGCTTCTCAATATCTTACTGACCACCTCAACTGTACTTCACCCCCAAATAATTCCCGTAACAAAAATATTTCTAAACCTGCTCTGTCTAAATCCTTCCTCAAGGGGCATGACATAAACTAACTAATCGTCAAATTATAACCGACTAATGATAAAATATACGGGATGTATCTGGTATATATAACAATGAAGCATGGAGATGCGGATGGAATAGGGTTACCACCACTAATTCTGAAGGTAGATCTATAATTTTCAAGCAATCCCGCCAATCTTCTCTATGGTCTCATAAGGATCCAATTAAGCACAAAATCTACAAATTCTTGGTACTAAACTTAAGGAACAAGGCCTCCAATATGCATGGATCTTTGGTCTACTCTGTGTAATATGAATTCTAAACTCATAAGTCTGACTCTCTCAGTAGTATCTTGAATCCTATTAGACTTCTGAAGTCAACTTCAATACTATTGTACCTACCAATCTATAATCTATAGCACACATACAATACACAACCTATGTTATGAGAGTATAAATTAGATCCAGATGAGAATTAACATAGTATATAGTGATACCCACCATAGAACTTGTCGATCTAGGATAGTATGCGATAAGAGATAGGGTATACGGAGGTAGCCCTTCCATAGGCCCTTCTATTCAAACTTTTGTGTAAATAGTAGCAACATATGCATTTAATTTTAGTATTTATCATATCTTCATGCATATTATTCCCTTGAGTGTTGTTTTTTGTTTTTATTATCTGGTAGTAAGGGATGCTTTAGGGTTTTTATTAACTTCTTTATATTTATTATACTGTTATTGGATGGCTTATATATGTTGGTTTTCCTTTCATGCCTCCATTATTGTTATACTTATTGTGGTTTACTGTCGTTCATGTTTACTTTAGTTTAGGTTACTGGTATACCGTTATTTCTATTATTTTTTGTACTCTATTAGTTGAGGAATGATTCTGATATGTTCTTCTCCTTATTTTGTACAAGCTTTCTTATTGCAAGCTGGTTATCTAGGATATTTAATTGTCCTTATCCCACATATAGATTCTCTATTGGTTTGACTTTTGTGACTTATTTGTTTATATGTCTATTTACTGCTTTTATTTTTTGTATGTTCTAGTCAGCCAATTATGCCAACTAGGTACCCATTGATTTGGTACTCATACAAAACTTTTGCATCTTTTGGTGCAGACCTGAGTACAAGTGGCCCATGATGATTTCTAGATTTTATCTGAATTTTGTTACTGAAGTAGATGATGAATTCTAGCATATGAAGCTTATAGTTTACCTTTTCTTATGCTTCTGACTATTATTGCATTCAAGACAAACTTTATATTTTCTAATTCATTCTTGTACTCTTATTTAGTTGCTCGTGTATCAGTTATAGGGTTTTAGGGATGTTATTGGATAGATTTAGATTTTTGTTTATCCCAGCCCCTTATATATGTTTTATCTTCTGCTTTTAGTTCCTTTTTCATGCTTTACAAGAGTTTTTGAGTGGTATTTCTGCTATGAGGTGTAGGTTCTCTCATGGATGAAGAAATTGGATCATGATAAATTGCTATAATATCACTAGAATTTTTGGTGTATTTCGTACATGATATGGTGTCTAATAGAGTCTTGCAGATCGAGTATGATGACCTGTGTATCCTATCTTGGAGAAGCTACAATTACACATTTAGGAAGTTATTCTCTTTACATTTTATGTGAAGCATTGTATCCTTGTTGGTCCCTTGAAATCTCATTTAAGCTACAATGAAAATTTTCCTAGACTAACTACTCCTATGGGTCTCTCTTATATAGGAGTTCCATTGACCAAAATGAATAGAAAGGATGTTTCTTTCCAGTGGTCGGATGAATGTGAGGTTTTATTCCATAGGCTTAAGACTATCTTGACATTTGCTCCTGTGTTGACTTTACTAGTTAAGGGTCAGCATTTTTCATTCTATTGTGATCTTTCTAGTGTTGGTCTTGGTTATGTATTGATGAAACAACATTGTGTTATTGTATATGCTTCTATTCATCTTAAGATACATGAGCGAAACCTATGACTAGGAGTTTGTGGTGCTAGTCTTCACACCCAAGATTTGGCTCCACTACTTAGATGGAGTCTATTGTGAGATTTTCATCAATCATCATAGTCTTTAGTATATTATGAGTCATTAGGAGCTCAATGCTAGCTTGAGGAGATGGATTGAGCTGTTAAAGTTCTATGATATTACAACTTTGTATCATCTAGGCAACATAAGTGTGGCAGCTGTTTCCTTGAGACAAAAGTCAATGAGTGTAAGTAGCTCCGATATTTTATCAGTTTCTCAGAATTCATTAGTCTTAGACATCTAGTCTCTGGCTAACTAATTGGTTAGACTTGAGCTCACAGATTCTTACTGTGTTCTTACTAAAAATGAGGCATGTTATACATTAGTAGATCATATTGATTAGCATAAGTTTGAAGGCCCAACGTTTGTTGTTATTCATTATTAGTTACTGTAGGGCGAGCCACAGAGATCCATATTGGGTTTATATGGTATTTTGAGATTCATGTATCGTATTTGTCTTTTGTGATTGATAATTTAATTCAGTTGATCCTCACCGAGGACCATAATTCTCGTAATTCCATCTACATAGGTTTGATGAAGATGAATGAAGAGGTATGTTACTAAGTTCATCTCTCGATGCTTAAAATGTCTGCATGTTAAGTTTGAGAACCAGAGGTTAGGTGGTTTGATGCAGCATCTTCCCATTCCTAAGTGAAAGTGGGAATGGGTCACTGTGGATTTCATTTTGGGTTTCCCTCGAACATCTTATAGATATGATTTGATTTGGGTTATTGTTTATTGGTTGACTAAGGTTGTGCACTTCATTTTTGTTTATACTACATATAACACAAAGAAGTTATCCTTTATTTACCTCTGGCATTTTGTTAGATTTCATGCTATTCCAACTTCTATTATCTATTAATTTGGTACTCAGTTTACATCTTAGTATTGGAGAGTGGTTAAGCATGGTATGGTTACTAAGGTCCATCTCAGCAGAATATTTCATCCCCAGATAGATGGTCAGTCAAAGAAGACCATTCCAATCCTATAAGAACATGTGTGCTCAACTTTGGTGGTCCTAGGGATCAATATTTGGCATTTGTAGAGTTTACGTATAACCACAACTACATCTCCAATATTCAAAAGTCTCCTTTTTAGGGCTTGTATGATAGATGATTTCATTCGTCGATTGGTTGGTTTGATTGGTTTGAGTCTAGATTATGTAGTATAGATCTACTTTGGGATGCTTTAGACATAGTAAATTTGATTCAAGAAAGACTTTGGGAAACATAGAGTAGGAAGAAGAGTTATTTACACTGTCATCGTCCTTCCTTAGGGATTGAGTTTTCTTGCAAGTGTCTCCTATTATTGATATAATGAGGTTAGGTAAGAGAGGCAAGATCAACCCTCAGTATATTATCCCTTTCGAGATTCTTAATCGGATTGGTAGTGTTGCGTATAAGTTATCTTTACCTTCTATATTTTCAATTGTGAATCGAGTTTTCCATGTTTCTATGTTGAGACTATATATCCTATACGAGTATCATGTGGTCTTTTATTACTTTGTTTAGGTTGATGAGGGATTATCGATTGTTTAGGAGCCGATTTTGGTTTTTCCTAAAGAGGTGAGGAAGCTGAGGTCCAAGGAGATTCCTATGGTTAAGGTTTAGTCCAACGATCATCCCATGGAGGAGGCTACTTGGGATACCAAGAGTTATTAATATCCTAGAATCCACATCTTTTTAGCCTTCAGGTACTTCCTTGATCTAACATTTGGGGATGAAAATCCTTTTTAATGGTGGATTTTGCGATAAACTTTATAGTCATTTCATGTTTTAGTATTTTCTTGAATCTTATGGTTTTCCTGTACCTTCCTTGAGTGATTTGAGACATATCAAAGCTTTTGGTTTAGTTCCTAGGTCATTCATTTTGTCCTCATGTCTGTTTAATGTTTTATAACATTTACAATTGAAATTGTTTAGTCAACATTTTA